>ASPP01021901.1:0-15935 GCA_000512085.1 Reticulomyxa filosa
TGGTCATGGTGGTCATGGTGGTCATGGTGGTCATGCTCATGGTGGTCATGATCATGGTGGTCATGATGTGCAAAATGAGTCAACGAACAAATGTTTGGCGAAATGGTTGTTCCTTCTGCATATCGATTGTCTCCCATAAGACGATATGTCCCTGGTCCGAATGACACTTGTCCAAAAATGCTCAATGATACGTATTCACACTGGCCTGGAGCCACTGACACTTGCCAAAGCCACAAGTCGAACAAATCTCCGACAAACCCGTTTGGTATCATTTCGTTGGTAAACTCACTCACCAATCCTTTTTCTTCGCATCGGCAAGGTACTTGGATCCAAAGCTCTGCCAAGGCTACTGGCAGTGGACTTGGATTACAACTTGCTGGTGGGTTCATTGCTATCGTTTTGTTATTTTTTTTTTTTGTGCAAATTACAAAAATGTAGACTCCATACGTCTCTCACAATTAGCAAGCTTTTTAAGCAAAATGTGACTCTCTTCAAAAGTCAATCTTCATTTTTTTTTGGGAAAAAAAAAAACCAACTTACCAGCAGTGCAAACTTTGTATATGATCGTGGTTTCTCCAGTTGCATTGTCATAGTTTGAGTTGAAAAAGTCGAGTGACCATTCAGAATTAGTTGGACTGCATTGCATACGATGGGAAGGACATGGCACTCGATCTGCTGGAGGGCATACACCTTTTTTTTTTTATTTAATCATTCACAACAAGGTCATTTGCACAAAAGATGGCTGCCTCCGACTCCTTCTCTCTCTCTCTCTCTCTCTTCACAAAATAAAACAAACAAAACAAAAAGAGCTGGTTACCTTGCATTGTGGGTGGTAATGTAAGTGGAAGAGACGGAGGCAAAACGATGCTCGGGGTTGGAGCTGGAAACGAGCCAGGAGTAGGAGGGAACACTACACCACCGCTTGGAGGAGCAGTTACACCAGGAGTTGGAGGCAGCACTACAGGTGGAGTTGGAGGCCATACAACACTGCGGGTCGGAGCGACCGAAAAGGCTCCACTTGGAGGAATGGTGAAAGGAGGTGTTGGAGGAATGGTGAAAGGAGGCGTTGGATGCATTGTGAGAGGTGGAGTTGGAGGTAACGTGAGCGGTATAGTTGGGGGCAACGTAAGAGGTTGAGTCGGAGGCAATGTAAGAGGTGGAGTTGGAGGCAATGTAAGAGGTTGAGTCGGAGGCAATGTCATAGGTGGAGTTGGAGGTAGCGTAAGCGGTTGCGTTGGAGGCAGTGTCAAAGGTGGAGTTGGAGGCAAGGTAAGAGAATGGGTTGGAGGCAGTGTAAGCGGTTGAGTTGGAGGCAAAGTAAGAGGTGGAGTCGGCGGTAGTGTAAGTGGTTGGGTTGGAGGCAATGTCATAGGTGGAGTTGGAGGCAGCGTAAGTGGATGGGTTGGAGGAAGTGTAAGTGGTTGCGTTGGAGGCAGTGTCAGCGGCGGAGTTGGAGGCAGCGTAAGAGGAGCAGTTGGTGGCAATGTAAAAGGTGGGGTTGGAGGCTGTACATGTCCTGTCATTTGTGTTTATTTTATTCATTTTTTTTTTGTTTGTTTGTTTTCTCGTTTGCAAACAGTGAGACAAAAGAAAGTGTTAAAACTTACCCACACATTGGAAGGTGATGACACCAGAGCCATAGAAAGATCCATGGTATTGCAAGCTTTTCGTTACTCCACGTGCAAAAATGACAGGTACTTGCACAAGAGGTAGTGTGGTATCAAAGTCAAACGAAAAGTATCTATTGTCATTGATTTGGACTGGCCGAACCATAGTGATCGTAGTGCTCGGGCCAGATTCAACGACTTTACTGAACAATAATGAGCTCGGTAACATGACACCAAGGCTGTCATGTCCGAGCTTGTACTCTTTAAATCTGTTATTCACAGATATGTTCTGGAGCGGTTGGTAGATCATTGCATATGTCCCATCCATCACAATACTGCCGAAACCCATGCCAAACCATACATCGGCCATTTGCGTCCCTCGATACATCAGCATAATTTCCACAGTTGTCTGATGTACATCAATTTTTAGCAGATTGATATCTGCTTCCATCAACAATTGTGGCACAGCTTTCCAAATAACAGGCTCTACAGTTTTGTTTGTCCATGTGTTTTCATCAAATAGAGAGAAAAAAAAAAAAAAAAAAAGGATCAATTTTTGTTGTCGTTGTTATTAAATTAATCCATTTGTATTACAAACCACTTTTGTCAGAGATAGACGCTTTCGCAAAGGCATGAAGCAGACTGGAAAATGCACATCCGGACATTATTGTGTCTTGCAATTGTGGAGGGCCACTACAATCGGCAGTAACAAACTGATTCCTCGAAAATTCTCCTGCGCCATAGGAAAACGAGTAATGATCAATGCAAAGTGTCTCGTCTTTTGCTAAGTGATACTTATACGTAACCGCACCATTGTCGTCACACACTCCATTTTGGCTTGACGCTGTCACGTTAATGTCATACTGGCACTGGTAATACGCATCACAGTTGCAATTTGTCGATGGCACTGATCGCTCAAACGTTGTCGGGTCGCAGTTCGGGCCTTTTTTTTTTTTTTTTTTATAAACATGCCAAAAGTGCATACATTTTTTTTTTACGATAGGGACGAAGTTTTTTGCAGCTCATTTTTTTTTTTTTTTTGTGGGTTGTCCATAAGCAAGTCATGCAACAAAGGAGGGGGGGAGCATAATCTGCGGAAAAGGAGAAAAGGGGAAAAGTGCATGGCAATTACCCGAGTAGTAGTTAAAGTATGCATGCCCGTTGCTGTCGCAAGTGGCACGGAACCACTCTTCGCGAACTGTAATGACGTCGCCATTTGGGGGCAGCACTTGTTTTACGTAGTTACATTGGTTTAGTGCAAATGGCAACTTTTCAGTTGGGTGATAGGCATAGCCACACGCCTGACTTCGGATCACAGAAGGATAGTACAACACCAACAACAACAAGGATTCCAAAAAGAGTCCTTGCGCTCGAGTCATTAGTGATTGTTTATTCATTTAATTGTTTACTTTTTTTTTCTTCCAAATTTTTTCCTTCTATAAACACAAAAAAACGATAATATAAACAAAACGGATTTCACAGTTTCTAAAGAAAGGGAGAAAGAACAAAAAAAGTTCTAACTTCAAGAAGTGCTCTTTATACAACGTTATAAGTTCTTGCTTGCTGCCTTAAAAATAACTGCTAATTGTGCTTACAAGTATGAGTTACCATAGCATTCACGTTTAAAATCAAGTTATAACTTCTTTTGATAAAATTAACAATTAAACAAAAATAGGTGAAATTTTCAAAGCGATGTTGTAGTTATGTACAATATTGCAAAATAATTTACTTGGTAAAAAGAAGTTGGTAGTTTTAATTTAAAAAATGGTATCTGAAAACAAGCAGTTCTTATGCATTTTTATTCAAAGTATTATCTTCAGTAAATTAAAAGTGAACTTGGACATAAATAATTTTTATTATTTGTTTCCAAATACTTCGTAAAAAATTTTTAGTCTCTTTGTCGCCATGACTGCCATAAGAATTACAATATTACAGGATAAAATCTAACAACAAACGGCTCACAAGTTATGATGTCGCGTTTGACTTTTTTCTTGTGTAGGACAAGGCCCTACTAATTGCAAGAGAAGTTTTACTCGGAACAAGGGAAGGTTTCCTTCAAAAAACAACCTTCGTTCTTCTGTAACTTTTCTGTTTTCTTAGTCTTATCAGTGTGTCATTTTTTATTATTTAAATACTTTTGTTCTCTTTCCTGAACATTTATTCAATAACAACTTTCGTATTACATTTAGTGCTGCCTCTGCACACTTCACGCTTGTTTTTTTCTCATTTATCAGGATAATCATCAACATTCAACTATCTTTAGAATTAAGCCTGAAATGAATGAAAAAAATGCAATCAACTTTAGATTATTTTAACTGTAGTCGTTTTTACTTTTAATATTATTTCATTGTGATAATATAAATCAATGATGTACTCTTTCAATGCATCACTGTATTTGATAATTTTTTCTAAAGCTTCACTTCAGAACAGAAATGGAAGTAGATAACATTCTGTGAAAAAAAAAGCAAAATCACTAAAAAATGTTTGTATTGATTGTATATGGTAACTGACATAAAATAAGTTGACTAGCTTTTTGCCTTTGGGTTTGGAAAACAAAAAGTTGTAATTTTCAAACTGTTTGCTAATGTTAGTACTCATTGAAACTTCTTACTGCTTTGGAGATTATAAGTGCTTTGTATGTTTGCTCAGCCTGATATCAAATCTTTGTTTTGTACAGTTTGAGAAGTTTCTTTTTGTTATTTGTGTACAAGTTTTTATATCATATAGATTTAAAAACAGTACGAACAAGTTGCAGTATTTATGAAAAATGAAAAAATGCTTGCAATCAAAGATTTTTTTTTGTGAAAAAATTGTAGAATTTTCGCAAAAAAAAAAACTTTGTTGTGTATTTTGAAATTTATTAAATGTTTTTTTGAATAAATGTATAAAAAAAACGAAAATTTTTTGTGAATTTTCGAAGGATGGATAACAGTATTTCAAAAGCACGCAAATAAACTATAAAAAGATTTTTGTATGAAACGTATATATAATCGTAAAGGAAATGCAGAAGCAGAGAAGAGAGAACATGAATACGACAATATTAAAAGATCCATGATCGAATATTTTGCAGCTAAATAAATAATCAATATTAAACAGTGAAGTAACTGGTACATTTAATGATTTTCTATTATATTTATAAGAAAACTTTTAAATGAGCTGCTAAATTATAAAATTTTGTTTTTTTGACAGATAATTAATTGAAGAAAACTGACAAAACACGCCATGTTGCAAATATGATAAATTGAGTATTGAAACGCTAAGACTGCCAAGACTCTAGCACATCCAGATCAAAAATATGTTTTCCTTCATTAACATAATTGAACCACTTTAATGGCTCCTTTCCTCGAAGTTGTACCTTTCCGCTATTGAGCTCTTCAATAGAAATCCAGCACGCGCCAATGCTTTCATAATTTGGAATCGATTTTGGAGCGCGAACAATGTCATTGTCAATTTTACTTTCCGCTTCATTAGTGTTTTGTTTACTGTTTTGGAATGGCTCTGCATAAAAGATAACACGTACACGATTATAGCGTTTTTCCATTTGTTGTGCATTGATGGCACAAAACTCAACACTTAGTATTCCTTTCAAACGGATGTCGATCCCTGCCTCTTCCATCGTCTCACGAAGCGCAGCAGAGCACACATCTTCGCCGGGGTCCACTCTTCCAGCAGGCAGCCAAAATCCACATTCTCCATACTCTTGTACCATTAAGTACTTGTTATCAGTGGCCCTTCTCACCACTACCAATGCAAATACATAGCTATTCGTTCCGAAGTCATATTCGGGCACGTGATCAGGGGGTCCATGCACGTTGTGTAAGTGTACCTGAAAGGGCCTCCGGTCGCGGCTTTGAGAATCTTTTGATTTGATACATATCGGACACTTTACATTCAATGAATTTGGAGCGCCAATATGATACAATGGACAATGCGTCCACAAACTATGCTGTGTCAATCCCTTTATAAAACATTTTGGGTATGGACATGCAAAAGTTGATTCCGAATTCTCCTATGTATATGTACACGTATACATGTATTTATATTTAACAAAAAAAAAACAATTAAGTACATTTGATTGTGTAATCTGTTTTTTAATTTCAGCAATGGATTCACATGTGGTGACAAAGGCATGTGAATCAGATGTTATCATGTTGGCTCCTAAGTCTGTGCACTCTTGTCGGAACAAAGGACTTTCAAAAGCGTTTTTATGGTATACTACGGTGAAGATAGTATTCTTCTTTTCGATATTATACCTGATGACTGCTGGTAACAACGCTTTCATCTGGTCTTGCAACAATAACTCATAAAAAACAACAATGTCATAAATTTTCCATTCACTACTTTCCAACTTGTTTGAGTAGGGAATCAAAGTAATCTTTGCTGCGAGTGCCAATGAAGTTTCTTTCGGCACAAGTGAATGCAAAGGAAATCTATCATCACTTTCATAGGGATGGATAATCCCAATTTGACAGAGCCCAGATAATGAAGAAATGGAATTATCTGTTGCCATCTTTTCAAAGTTGAACTGTTGAAAAACCAGGGGAGGAATTAACCAAAACTCAAGGTCACTGTTTTGTGCTTATAACTTTGATTGAGATTTTGGCAAACCTATCTGAAAAAATTACATTCTTAACATATTTTTTTTAAGAAGATAAGACAAAGTTATATGATGAATAAATTTTTTTTTAGAACGACACATAAAACAACATCTATTCAATAGTTTTAGAACCTCATTCTGAAATACTTTGTAACACTCATTACCAAAAAAAGAACTTTGCACAGAAATGAAATGTTGTTTTTTTTCATGAATTTCAATTGAAATATTGAGAAAAGTATTGAGCTGTTTTATTACATCATTTGAAATATTTTTTATTATTTGTTGGCTTCGAAAGCGGACCCAACCACAACTGTCCATGGCCTGATGTTATATTTGATCACTAATCCGTTCTTGACATAAGGATCATTCTCTGCAAATTCTTTCACTTCTGCTTCGCTTTTACACCGGAAACAATCAATGCTCCATCAACATTATTATCGGCCCATGCACCACCAAGCAGAAGTTTCTTTTCCTTTACGTACTTGTTCGCGTATGCTAAATGTGCTTGTCGATGAGGAACACGCTTTTCCAATATGTTGTCCACGTAGCCATAGAATAATGCATAGTACTTATTTTCATTTTGTGTGCTTGCCAAACATCTTCTCACATTATAAACGTTTGACAAACAGCTTCTTTTCAAAAGTACATGTCTAATGTATCGATCAGTACAGCCCACAACAGAGGGATTTTGTCAAGATGGTGTGTCTTAAGGTAAGAATTGTACCTGGAGATTTTCATAAATGAAGCGGACATTTCGATAAGTATAATCAATTATCAAAAATTTCAGTTTTTGCAGACTTTTTGAAATGAGACCATTTTAAAAATACATTATTTTATAAAATGTTTTTTAATATATTTTTGTTCAAATCTAATTTTCTTTAAATCCAAGCAAATATATTTTTGTTTAGAAGTGTTATTTTTTTGTGCAAAATACTTTATTAAAAAATGTTTACAAGTTTTTAATGCTTATTTCACTAATCAATAGTTCAAGAAAAAGATCAGTTTAGAAGTTGAACTTTTTTTCAATATAAAAAAAGAGATTTACTGGGAATAATAGAGACAAATGTATCACATTTGAATTCTTCGTTATGGTCACTTTGTGATGAAGAAATAAATATGAAGTTTATAAAAACGTTATGAAGGAACATTTTCACCACAAAAATTATGCTGTAAAAAAAATCTTGTTGAATAGTTTGTTGATGCACAACGTACTACAAATAGGTTAAGACAAAAAAAAATAGCGAAAGAAAGATATAGACTCTTTCCGTCCTTCGAAGAAAGGGAAAACAAACACGACTTTTGTTTTCCTCCTCTCTGGCAAGAAAAAAAAAAATCAATGACCAGAATGTTCATTTAGCAGTTCCATATCATCATCAGGTAGAGTTTCTTCATCATAATCCCTTTCAATATCAATTTTTTTGTCAACAAAATGATCTCCAGTGACATGTGAAATAGCGCTGGTAAGGTTTCCCATTTGTCCCAAATGATAAACCGTGGCAGCTGAAAGACTCAACAACAATGCATTTAAGTACCAAACATAAGGTCCCCATGACTCAATATTCCACAGCACGAATACAACTATCAAATTTAATGGGATTCGGAAGATATTCATCACAGTGGCCCGAATCTGTCAAACAACAAAAAAGAAAGGTTGAACAAATGGAGTATGAAAAACAGTCTAAAAATTATTTCGAACGAGGCATGCATGGACCAGATAAACAAGCAACAATCAGCACAAAACTTCATCTTGTACATATCGGCCGCGCAACACTCCGACAGTCGGAAACCACAAGCCAACAAAAAACTCAAATATAAAAAAGCTGAGTAATCGAATCTCATAGCTATTGGCCATGACAATGAACATGCAAACGGCTGTACACACGAACAATACCAACAACAAAACCAGCTACATATTTTGGACATATATACAGCATATGCTTATATTTTGCATGCTATATTACAAACATATACATATATGTATATATAATATGCACGAATTTTTTTTTTTTTAAAAAAAAAAAAAAAAAAAAGAGTGTGTGGAAAATGACCTGATCCAACACAAAGTATCAAACAGATATATTCCGCGGACCAATTCAATCGTTTGGTCAAACCTCCATAGACGTCATTACCGATCAAACAACACAACATGAAATTTGCAAATATCCATCCGTGATCAACCCTCGATCGATCACCGGACACTTTTTCCAAGCTGGGACTCCACATGAATACAACTGTATTTTTATTTAATTTCGATGGGCGTTCATTGTTTCCCAACATAATAAAAAAAAAAAAATGAATGAATAAATAAATAAACTTACTTATTTTGTATACAATATATACATGTACATATATATGCATATGTATATAACTTACACAAATACATAGAGCTTTCAAATCCACTTTGAATGACACCTAACAAAAAAATTTTTTTATCAGTGCGAAAGGCTTTGATGGATTTGGCAATGGTGTCGGAGACATTGGAAGTGACATCGCCATAGTTTTCCTCCCATTGATTCCAAATCAAAACCATTGCGACTATCAATGCCAAGCTGCTGCAGTCGAACGCCGCTACCTCTGGCGGCGTGCCACCAAATATATTGTATTGCGAGTATATGTGCACCGCCGTGGAGGTGATCACCCCTGCCAACACTGCCACGATTGAATTCCAGCCCCACGCCAATTGAAATGTGTCACTTAACAAGCCCGAAGGAAAATGGCACAAGTGATGATGAGTTACCATGTACGACTCAAAGCCTGAAAATAATATCGCCGTCGACACTCCACCTAGAAATCTTTTTTTTTTTTTTTTTTTTTTTTTTTGAGAGAGGAAAGTACAACAATACGTATACTTTTTTTGTTGCGTTTATTTGTTTGAAAGAGGATATTAAAAAAAAAAAAAAAAACAAACGCAAGACCTTCCCAGCATAAGCACACGAAAGTCAGAATAATGTTTGGTGATGCAAGCAATCATGTAAAAAATGCAAAATGAAATGCATGTGAGCCTGCGTCCGAATCGATCTGTTAATCCGCCAACAATTATTCCAAATACACCTGCCGTTCCAAATCCAACCACAAACAATAGTGCTATTGCTTCTTGAGGATATCCATACGAGTGATATAATTGATACACGTATGGCCCCTTTATTTGTTTAAGTTTTTGTTTTTGCTTTTTTTTTTGGGAGGGGGGAGAAAAAGGGGGATTGCTGTTTCGTGCCCTTTATGAACGGAACAAATCATACTTGCATCCAATCTGCTAACATTACCATCAAAAATATTACCACATATGAGCCTTGAAACTGATAGAATTTTTTTGTGGTTTCTGCGTTGTTATTTACCGTTTTCTTTTCGAGAAAAAGATTCCAGCCTAATCTACTCTTCAGATAGAGCACTACCAAAAATAACACTAAAAAGTGAATATGGTGCTCACGCAAAAGATCAAAGTTCATTTCCACTTCGACAATTATGACGTGACAACAGCAATTTTTTCCATAATTCAGGGGATAACATCAAACCGCTTTCTGCGGTTTTTTTTTTGAGTGCATCAAGTTTAAAATAACTCACGTGACGAACAAGATTAGTTATTTACCGTCAGAAAAATAAGACGTAGAAAAATATCTTAATTACAATTTCAAATTTGTTCGATCCAACATAATAAAGAATGGATTATTTACTAAACCCGAACTTTATACATCCATGCAGTTGTAATAAAACGAGGTATCAATTACAGGTGAAAATAAAAACGCAGACAAATTTGATTGCTATATTGAACAGAGGTAGGAAAAGCGAGGAAAGACTTTTTGAAATTTTCTGCACACTGAATCAAATCGATTATACCCTCCCCTTTTTGTTTCATAAATCCAAATTCCACTTTTTGCACACAAAAAAAAACACACCTATCTCACAACAAACAACCTCTTCAAAACACATTTTATAAGGTTTTATTTAGCGAATGGATTTAGTTGTAGGGGCATCTGCTTCTTCAACAAATTTTATTCCTGATTTTGGGCTTGATGGAGCAGCTCCAACAGCTTCAAGTTCTGTTTGTGGATTTTCCTCTGTATTCACAACTGTTGACAATGGAGCTTTATCCTCTTTGTCACCCAAGCATTTTTGAACCTATTGATCCGAAGTAAAAAAAAAAACAATTAGTAATAATAAAGTTTGTTTTTGGTAGAAATGGCCCACAAAATGAAAAAAAAAACTTACCTCAGCAGCCACAAAGACGATAATCACAAGGACCACCCATGCAGCATGAGCATACAATAATTTGATATCAACATTGAATAAACGCATTCCCAAAAATACATTCAACAGTCCTAAAGTCACGCAAACGAATCCTCCCATAAACGTGTGATAAATTTTCCACAATGTGTAAATAATTCGTTTGGTATCCATATCGTTGGCTGGTGGTGCTGGGCGTAACAAACCATTGATTGGTTGTTGAAATCCTGCAAAGGTGATGATAATTCCCAAGATTTTGTGAAGGTTGTTGAAATGTTTGTTGTGGTAATGTTCCGTGTAATATATTGCCAGCGCAAATCCCGCCAATCCACACAATAGCTTTTTTTGTTGTTGTTATTGGAAATGTGTTTTATATCTTATTTTTAGATTATTTTTTTTTAAAAAAAAAGAAATGGCTCAGTGTTGTTTTAAAACTCCAATTCCACCAAAGATGCGATGCAATAAAAACCATATTCCAGCTTCCTGGTCGTCGAAGAGATAGCGATTTCTCGCCAAAAAGACTGAAATGACTCCAAAGAATGACCAGGCAAGCCACATGAGAATAGCGTGAATATATATGATAATTCGGTCTCGTTTGGTTGGAGTTGGTGTTGGATTAAAGCCAAGCACAATGGTGTCACTTACGCCGTCATGAACAGCCAACTGCATTGACGATCCCCAAGCAATTCGAAAAGTGATCGATTGAGTAGACAAATCCCAGTTGGTCTCTGTCAAATATTGCCAGTATTTTACAGTCACTTGGTTGTTTACTGTTGTGGTACTGCTTTCATACCAATTGCGTGTCGCTTCGTAAACTACTCCTTGAGGTCTATAAATATGATAATAATATAAATATGTTGTTATTCTTATTACTATATTATCAAATGTTCTACTTCCCTCGTTTTTTTCTTTTTTAAAAAAAAAAGATTTAACTCATAATATATAAGATTGTAGAAATAGAGTCCAGCATGTCTAGTCTCGTCTTCTTTTCCTGTGGTGTAAACCAGGGAATCCCCTTGCATGAGGGTGTTGAAGACAATTCCACACCATTTGTTTTGCGGACAGGTCATAGAAATTTCAACAGTTTCATTCAAGCAAGAAAACGTGAAACCAATGACAAATTTTCCAGCAGCAGTGGAGATCGTTGTGCTTCCACCAAACGTATTGTTCTTATGTCCTGAATCTGAAGGGCAAAGGGTCTTGGCCCATGAAGAGGTCACATCGACAGGAGAAGGCCAGTACAAAGTGCTGCTTGGCGAAGGTACAAAGCGCAAAAAGGTGCTATTTCCAAAATTGTTGACGTTGATACTTTCCAGCGCATCTCCTGGGTTTCCGAAAGCATAGGTAACATAGACTCCAGTATCATTCACCGTAAATTTGTGATCGCCATAGACATCTTGTGTATCCATATCACGGATGTAATTGATTGATCTCACTCCACCGACAGCGGCGTAAGATATGTGTTTTAAATCTTGACTTGAGTCTAATGAAACATCTGAGTAATTGTAACCACTTCACAAAACACACAACACAACAAATGTAACATAAATTCGCGCACAAGCATAAAGTATGACAAAAATCGAGCAACAAATTTACCTGACATAATAATCGGCTATTATTGATGATGTAGTGTCATATATATGTGCATCTCCTCCATCCGTTACCGATCTTGCAAATACATAGCCAAACCAGGTATTGTCCACAACTGTCAACATCGAAAGCAAAAAAATTAATCAATCTAAATATACATAAACATATATGTAATGTATATATGTATATATAAAAAGAAAAACTGCGCACATGACGTTTGGAAGCGAGCAACGGTTGTATTGAGACCGACAGTCAATTTAAATGGAACTGAGTTATGCGTAGCCAACACTCGAGAGCAAATGTGTGGATATGGAACACCAGGACAATTTTGATTTGGTGGAAATAGATCTGCTTCGGCATATGCAATTAACCCAATGACCAAATCGGATTGCACCTTTTTCAAACTGGCTTGGAAGTAGTAATAGAAACTCTTCAAATCCGAGTTGACCGCACTCAGTAAATCCCATCGTTCATCTTCACCGTAATTACTCCATGGCATACGCAATTGGAAGGTGATATTGACCATATTGCTCGAAAGTGCTTTTGTGCTGGGGGCTGAACAGGCGTGGGATACTAAACAATTTTTTTCAAACAGTTTCAAATTGGTGTGTAATCTTGATGCAATGACGTTTCTCCATATTTGAGCTATGGTTGTGTTCAATTGAACCAAATGTTGGCAATCCAATGCACCCGAAAGCAAGAATCCAACCAATTGATGGAAAACTCTGGCATCCGTGGGCGCCGCGGTCGGAGGAACGGTAGGCGCAGAGGTAGGTGGTTGTGAAGGTATTCGTGAGGGAGCGGCTGTCGGCGGCTGGGAGGGGTTTCGAGTAGGGTGTCGTGTTGGATGGCGTGTAGGATGTCTCGTCGGATGTCTGGTCGGAGCTCTGGATGGCGTTCGGGATGGAGATCTGGTAGGAGCAGCCGTAGGTGAGCTCGTTAACACATCGTAATAAAATATGGATGTTCCATGAGCAGTGGTGTTGGCCGGAATACCGAACGAATTACCAGTACCATACCAATAGGCATATGGCAAGGCATGTTGCACTTCCCATCTTGTCGTGTCCCAATACTGGAATATCTTTTCCAAATACATGTATCCTGTACATCTCACTCGGATCGTACCAGGTGAGCTCGGCACATTGTTACGATGATACGAGTTGTTGAATTTGGCTGAAAAATCGAAATTGGACTGTATGTTGTTGATGAAGCTACGACAATCCACCGTGTATGTCTGGCAACGGTCGTTTGTACTGTCAATTCCCACCACTACGGTTGTACCATCATCAAATGGATTGCTGTCGTGGAAATAGTTGCCCCACAATACGAACATGTTATCTGGTTTGGTCACGTCAATACTGTAAATACCTTTAAATGGATTGTACGAATACGATAGCTGTATTTGCCCATTTGCAACATAGTCTGTCGATCGCATAATATCTATTTTCAAAGAACAATGTATATATTATATACGTGTATGTATGTATCATTGCGTGTAAATTAATTTTTCTTCCCTTCTCTGTTTTTGTGTTTTATGCTTAACAGTTTCCGGTCAAATTGAAATGTTTGCAAGTGCCTTGGCCCCTTTGAAAGAAAGAATAGCTTCTCTTGGTGTCATCATTACGAGAGAATTCACACAGATAATGACCGGTCACAAAGAATGTGAAATTCAGCTGGTAGTCGGTGGAATCGTCTGTAATCAAGTCTCTTGTAAATACAACGTGGGTGGTCGAATTCAGTTGCGTGTCATTGTACCATCGGATATTGCGAATATTTTGAGGATAATTTTTTGACAATCGGTATCTTGCCGAGTTGACAGAAGCACTTGAGTTGTATTGCACAACTGTTTCCCATATTTGGCTTTCCCATGGGCCTACCAAATAGCCCTTTTGCTGATTTAAGTAGGTGAAAAACGCATCCGGAGATGACAGTGAATGCGAGAATGTGCTGTTGAATACCATTACCCACGCGTATTCCGTCGGCCCATAGAAATGAATATCAGCATAAGACTTGGAGTTATCCGGGTCCGAATAGATGAACATTGAGCCGCCCATCGGTGCATTGAGTCCAGTTGAGGATGCTGGAAATGAAATTGACTGATAGTATCGTACTTTGTTTGTATTTTGTTGTGGAGTGTTTGTTTTACGTCTAAGATCCAAGTTACCAAATCAAACCTTTTTTTTCCTCAGAAATTGATTGGGACAAAAATTATTTTTAAAATATATATACATAAATATGACAAGATTTAATTGGTTGAGACAAATCTCTTACATGCTGGTGGTGTTGGCTGTGGAGTGGGAGGCACTGTTGGATGCCTTGTGGGATGTTTTGTGGGCTGTTTTGTGGGATGGCGGGTCGGGGCTCGACTTGGCGAAAAAGTGGGAGCCTCGGTGGAGGCCAGTAAGGTTTGTTGGTAATACCAGTCATGAGTATCTGGAAATGAGGTTGTTCTATCTTGACAATATGCCATGAATGTCAATGTCAGTGGTCGACACACGGTAAATTCTTTTGGATTGAAATGGTCTGTTCCATTTATAGTAAATATTAGTACATAGGTTTTATTCAATGAATACGTACGTAGAGCAAGGGGAAAGGGAGCGTCAATTCAAAATTAGTATTTTTTTTTTTCTTCATATACTGAAATATTTCCTCATAATTTCCATATATTTCTCTCTCTCTCTCTTCTTTGGTTTAGGGAATATAAGGTACTTAACATCCACAACTGGTAAGACCTCGCTCAACCAAGGATAATCGATAACCATTCACAGTTTCATCTTGTAATACTGTAAACTGTGCCGCTTGATCATCGTAGACCATACTGCAATTTTTATGGCCACGAGAGTAGGTGCACCAATGTCCATCAAAAGGAATAGTCATTGCTGTAAGCCCGGGTGATACCGAATTATTCGCGCTATAGTAAGTTGTAACAAAGCGGGTTCTCTTCTTGTTGTATTTACTCAATGTGCCATATGTAGGCGATATAGCAACGTCCAAAAAACCAAGAGCATGATAGCGCTTGTAGTTGCCCTTCATTTCAATCAACGCATGTTGCGCCGTTTCATTTATCGTCACACTCCCGTTCAAATAACTGTAAGTGCTACTACAAGTTGAGGATGCGGCTCCCCATTGAAACGTATGTTGTAGCACGTCTGTTTCAGCCACACAAATACATAACCCCTTCACGACACGTATACACATGTGTACCCTTTTCTCTTTCCCCCCCCCCCCTTCTGTCGTATCTCTTTTACACTTTCAACAACTCTACAAACTGTTTGTTTTGTCGATACCAAAAAAACATCTCAAAAAAAAAAAAAAAGGAAAGTACTATCTCTTGTTTGTAATTAGAGAATCCGTACATTCGCCTTACAATTTACTTTCACACGAAACATCAGTATAAATAGCAGACTTTGTGAAAAAGTGGAGAGGGGAAAAAAAAAAAAAAGTGCATAAGCGAAAATAAAAACCCAAAGTTACAGCAAAAAAGTTAATAATATGAACAAAGAGATACACAAACACATTAACGATTGTTGTTGTCTTGAACAGCTTGATTGTATGGGTACACATACGATCGGTCGCTGAAGTGAGTGCATTCCAAGCTCATCGTGTCACCAAGTACCAGCGTCAGCAGAAATGGAGTGCAAGTCTTCAGATCTGACTTCGAAATTTGAAAGTCGTTGTTGTCTCCAGTGTTCATCGCTCGTCTCACGACTAACTTACGTCGACCATTTGCGACCTCGTTGCTCAGCACTTCCAAGTTTTGTGTCGTTTGAACTGTATAATAGTTGCTTGGTTGACTGGCTTCACAACTCTGTTTGATTTTTTTTTTAAGTGGGGAGAGGAAAATTGATAAAAGAATTTTTTTTTTTTAGGATTAATAAAAAAAAAAAAAAAAAAGAAAAAAAAGAAAAAAAAAAAAAAAA
>ASPP01021912.1:0-16135 GCA_000512085.1 Reticulomyxa filosa
AAAAAAAAATGATCTTCAGGGTGTTGTGTTTTTTCATTGCAAAATATTGATCATTTTTCTTGTTTGCGTGTACTGGGATCTGCGCTTGTCTTTTTCTTGGAATATAGAAATAGCATTTGCTACGTCAAAAAAACTAAAATTGATCCTTTTTTAAAAAAATACGTATAACTCTTGCTGCTTAATCATGTTGTATGTTGTCCAATTTTTTGCTCGTAATATTTGGATTTGATATCGCTTTTAATTAGATGTTACTTTAAAATAAATAAATTAATTGAATGTTTTCGTAAAGAATGAACATTAGGGGGTACAAAACACAACACAATAATTGTGTCGCCACAACACAAATTAAAAGGGAGATTTTAGTTCAAAAGTTCTTTCTTTCTTTCTTTTGCTTTTTCTTGCAGGTGGGTTACGACAAAGGATGTCGTTTTTAATTACACTTATATTTGCTCTGAGTGGTTTTGTATTCTATGGAAATTGTGTGAATTATGTCGGAGAGTTTGGGGTGACCGCTAACACCTTGCCATGGACGTTGTACGGTGCCATGATTGGTTATCGTGCACAAGACGAAACAGTAGTGTTGGTGGGTGGAAGATCAGGCGAAAAAGAAGACCTGAACACGGACTATATTGAAATAGATGTGTCGAATATTCGACTAATTGAAGGAACAGTGAACGTTACAAGCGGTGCAGCGATTGAATCGCCGCACGTAATGTTCGAATACAGGAGCGTTGCCATTGGGGATGCCATTTATTATTTGAGCGTAGGAGAAAATGGACGAAATGTGACATGGGAAATATTTAACGTAACATCAAAGACAAACACAACAAAGACAGGGAAGGATTTGGGAATGATGATTACAGGCGTGACACTGTGTTCAGATAGTGAAACGCGAATCTTTGTAAGTCTGTTTGGAGTGAACCAAAGCAACTACTATTCGCGATGCATGGAGTACGTTGTGGAAACTGATACGTGGCAACAAGTGACGAACGATGTGCAGCAAGGATTGTTTGCATATTATGGGTCGTGCGTTTGGCGAGAATCAACGAATGAAATCTGGTATTTTGGAGGAAAGGATTATTCGACGGAAGAGCCTTTGTCGAATATCTGGTCAGTGGAATACGCTACAGGCAATGTTTTGAACCGAGGAAATTTGATCATTCCACGAATGGTGAGCGGTGCATTTCTCGTCAAGGACGCGGATGGAATCGAAAATGTACTCGTGACAGGGGGTTGTTTGAAGCCGGATGAACAAAAATGTGCAATCAGTGTGACAAGTACGGAAATGTACAACCTCACTGCGAATATGACATCTGCATTTGCGCCGTATTTGAATGAGCCGTTAGCACAATTTGCTGCGATTATACGCAACAATGTGTTGTGGCTATTTGGCGGTACTTCGGACAATGGCAACTCGAATGTGATTCAATATCTGAATATGTCGATGACCACATGGGATCAATTGACCACGCACACACAAGGTGTTGAGACCATTTGTATCAGTACAGATTCATGTAATTTGACCGATCCTTCAGTATACGTAACGATGAGTTTGGAAGACGCGATCGAAAAGGTCATTTGGTTGTCGAGCAACGTCTCGAGTGAAACGGTCATGTATTTCGGGTCCAGTTGGAAATTGACATCGAATCGAGTCTATCATTGGTTTATCGGTCGTAACGCCAGTATCCGAATGGACTGCTTGCAAAGTGTGTGTACGATTACTGGTATCAATAGCATATTCATGTCCTTGGCATTGTCTAATGGCAATGATGATATCAATGTTGGTATTGCAATACAGAACATTCGTTTGATTGTAATCCCCGGAGAATCCTCATCCTCATCGACGTCTCCCTCGGGCCAAATATTGACCACCGTATTGGACCAAACAAGCAATGTCAACATCACAGTACAAATCCGGATGACGAATATTACATTTAACGCGAATCACGAAGCGATGTACGGCATCTTGATTCGATCCTCTGTTGGAAGGAACAATCTATTGGTATTGGAACACGTGACAGTACTTAACACCACAAGGCCATTCCTGCTATTGGAAGGCAGTGATATGAACCCAACTGGCTGGGACGTGGAACTGAACGACATTACTGTTTTCAATCACTCCTTCAGTGATGGAGAAGACGTGTGCAGTTCGTCCGTCTTCTGTCTGACCTCGGTAGGCAATGTCAACGTGTCTCACTGGTCTATTTGGCATTCCTTTGTCTCGGCAAGTGCGCTCATTATCAACGGCTTTAATCGTGTCATGACGCAGAATCTGCAATTGAACGACACGACCACAAAAGAGGCGCCTCTTGTTCTTTCGAATGGCATTTCGAGCACCGTGGACTTTGTTCAGTGCAGCAATACCAACGGCATGCAATCCGGCTGTATTGTCTTGGACAGCATATCGACCGTGGACGTGTCCAATGTGTACTGCATCCTGTCGAATGGTGACAACGGCTGTGTCACGGCAACAGACCTTGGAAGCGTGCAATTGGACCAAATCACCTGCGTTGAGTCCAATGGCATTAATGCAGGATGCATCTACATCGAAATAGCCCAACAGGCATTTCTGGCGAATATTACTTGCAGCAAGACGACCAGCGTGATGTGGAGCGGCTGCGTCGCGGCGATCGGAGCCGATAACTTTGCACTGAATGGACTCGTATGCAATACCACGGACCCCTCCAGGGCAGCGTGTGCATTTGTCAAAGACATTGCCGATGCATTCATCTCCAACGCAGATTGCAGTTCCTCTATCGGCAATGACACGGGCTGTGTGGCGGCCAGATCCTTGTCGAAACTCACTTTGGAAAACATTTTGTGTAATGCCTCGCAGGGCACCACCGCGGCGTGTGTGTCGCTCAGCGACCTCGTCATGGTCAACGCAACGCGGCTGATATGTAACAACACGCTTGGCTTTTACAGTGGCTGTCTTCTCGCATGGAGTGTGCAGTACATTATTTTGACCCAACTCCAGGTGATCAACACGTTCGGCTTTTACACCGGCGCCGTGTATGTCATTCAGAGTAACACTCAGTATTCCATCATCCAAGACTCGTTGTTTGATGGCAATGTGATGGGAGAAGTCGCAATTAACTATGGCGTGGGGGCACACATGGAAGGAGTTTACGCTCAGATTTCTCGTTGTGTGTTTACCAATAACCACGGTACATTAAAAAATAAATAAATAAATAAATATATCATATACGATACACACACACACACACACACACAAATCTAAATGGGGACGTGTTTGTATAAATAAAGACCCTTTGGTGGAGCTGCAGTGAGTTCCTCAATGCAAGAATCAATTCTACTCGAAGATTGTTCGTTCAGTGGCAACAGTGCGGACAAAATCGGAGGTGTAATTTTCCACAACTTGGGAGATTTGACATTCAACCGCTGCAACTTCAGTAACAACTTTGCCGACCTTGGCGGCGCAATTGGCGTGCTGGCGCCCGGTTATCGAATGTCGCTATGGAACTGCTCATTCACGCAGAACGTGGCGTCGGCGCAAGGCGGCGCAGTGATGATTTTGGAAGGCAACTACGACATGTTGGACACGCACTGCGAGGATAATCTGGCTAAATCGGACGGCGGATGTTTGTACGACGGAGACGGATATATAATATGTCAGTCCATGTTGAATCACATTGCACGTTCAACGGTGATAAATAACCGCGCGCAGCAAGGAGCAGGACTCTACATTCACGGCTGTTTGTTGTCCATGCGAGAACGATCGTCTCCAATAACACGGCGTCGCAAACTGGCGGAGGCATAATGATCGACGTGTCGACTGGCTTCCATCACTTGCAAAATGTGACGTTACAAGACAACTCAGCTGACAGTTCGGGAGGAGCGATCACGTTGACTGGTGGCAATATCTTGATCGACCACTGCGACATTCACAGCAATCTCGCGACTACATTGGCCGGTGGAGTCTACATTACCCATTCGGAACAATGGGGCATGAACGTGACCGTCGTTAATTCCACACTCTACAACAATGTCGCCGGAAGTGGCGGGGCCATTGGCGCCACGTCTTCCGCTGATCCTTCGTACTTTGAATGGCAGACTCATCCGATGCTGCTCATATCGTCCTCCGAACTTGTCAACAATCACGCACAAATGGATGGAGGCGCCCTGATGGTACGCACTGGCAATGTTCGCATGAATCTCAATCGAATCCAAGGCAACACTGCCCAAAAAAAGGAGGCGGCATTTACGTCGTCCAGGGCTGGGCCGAGGATGTTGGATCCACGTTTGTGCAAAACTACGCGTCCACAGGAGGTGGACTGAGTTGCGATACCTCTCTCGTCCAACTTACAAACACTTCATTCAACAAAAATACGGCCTCTCTCGACGGAGGGGGTTTGTGGCTGCAACTGTGTCCCGACTTTGTATTCAGCGGACTCAGCTTCAAACAGAACACGGCCAACTTCAGTGGCGGCGCCACATTTGTGCAGCAGACTGGCGTTTGTGCGATTTGCAAACAATACAATAACACCTGCACGTATACAGGCAACCAAGCTGCCTTTGGCAGTGATACCGGCACAGGGCCGCAGCAGCTGCTATTGAATTATGTGAAGAAGACCAAATCGGTAAATCAATTAAGCGAAATCATCCTGGAAGGCACGTTGTATGATGCCTTTGGACATGTGGTCACGCAGTCGGAAGATACCATTGTGCTATCTGCAATGGTCGAAATGAATAAAAACGTTGAATTGCAAGGACGATTTGAAGACACCTTTGAAGGGGGAAAGGCCTCGTTGGACTTTTTCATTGTTCCTTCCGATACCGTCATCCACACCAATGCCAACTTCGATTTAACTGTTCGAATTGGCACCAATATTTATCCATTCAATCAAACTTTTAATGTGCGTTTTCATAACAGCATCTACGCTCCCAAAGCTTGGACTATTGGAATTAACTCCGCATTTGGCGCTGTTGGGATTATTTCTGTCCTAGTCACTGCCTTGCTTATGTGGCGGTATCACGAATCTGCGATCATTCGTGGTGCTACTCCGCCTTTTTTGGTTGTCATATTGTTTGGCTGCTTTTTGCTCAGCGCCTCCATTATTGTTTTGCCATTCATGCCCCAGAAGGTATCATGTCTGCTGTTGCCATGGCTATTGCATCTCTCTTTTGTCCTTATCTTGGCACCGATCACTGGCAAAACGTGGAGGATCTACATGATTTTTTATATGGCCAGTAAAAAATTTAAGCGCTTCAATTTTACAACGTGGAAACTGGCTCTGTTTTTCATCATTTTGCCATTGGTAGTCGTCGTCGCATATTTGTTGACTTGGACCTTTTTGCAGAAGGACTGGACCCAGTGGGAAGTAGAAACAAATGGAGAAAACAAGGAATACTGTTCCTTAGAAAGTCTGTTTTTAACAATTAGTCTGACATGCGGAGCTGTTCTTTTGCTGTGGCTGGTTCGACTCGCCATTGGAGTGAAAGGTGTTCCCAAAAATTTCAATGAGTCCTTTTGGCTGGGAGCTGCTATTTATACTTTGGCTTTGGTTATGTTATTCATGATTCCAATCAGTGTGATCAACTCAGTTCCACCAGAGGTTAAACAAACTCTGGGAGGAATTGCTGCCTGGATTGCATTGGAAGCAGTGCTGGCCTTCATATTTTGGCGAAAATATTACATGATCTGGTTCCACTCAGAGGAAATGAATACAAGGAAATCAACTACCTCTCCTGAAGACTCAGGAATGTCAAACACTGAAAGTTCGGGCATGGCCGCAAGTGATTTATCCAGTGATCGAGGCTCTAAAAGTGGTCGATCAACGAGCCCTAGTGCAACAGGTCAGACTATTAAAGGTAGACCTACCATGTAAAAGGATACTGTCCACTTTTGTTGTCTTGTTTTATCTCTTTTTTTTTTCCGTTGTTTGTTTTGAGTGTTGAATTGTTGAATTGGCTCGGTGTGTGTGCACTGTTGTGCACAGCATAGGATAATGTAAATAAATTCATTTTCTTGTTGCAAAGTTACATGTCAACTCCTTTAACAAAAGCTGCTTTTCAAAGCTGATTTTATTTTATTGGGAATATTTTCGATAACACATGTTTTGTTGATGCGAAAAAAAGTGCTAGGATTAGCTTCTTCAGTGGAATAACTACAACAATTTCAAAAGTGTTCCATCCGACACCTTTTAAAAAAAGATCGAAATTTCAATTTACGAGACAAAAGTTGTGAAATTACATCACATTTGACGGTTATCATTTGTATTATTCAAGTTGTTGGAACTTAAGACTGCTTCATTTGTTGTTAAAAATTCAATCTGAAGCTTGAGCTCGCCTTGTTCGACCCCTTCAAGTTTCCACCATTTTTGAACTGGCCGTTGAAACGTAGTAAAATCAACTGGAATGTTTACCTGCCCCATAAATTCATTCCTGCTCCAATTATCGTGGTCCTTTAGTTGAACCTGAAGTATACCACAACACTCAATTTTTTAAAATGAAGTCAGCAAAACAGAGTAGTGAGATGCATACCACCAACTCCAAATCGTGTAACAATTCAGTTTGCACTTGAAACAGGAAGTCCTCATTCCAAGTTGGGTTCAATGTATTTTCTTTAATTGTCGTCTTCTGTTTCTCACTGTTATTTCCTAGTTTTAGGGTGACATATGGATCTGATGACCCATTTTTGTCTTTCGCTGCCAAGTTTCTTGCGCCAACTACTAACACCTGAAGATGATGTTGTGCCATTCCATAACAATGAAGGCAACAAAAACATACAATGCTTGGGTAACTCTAAGCACTCCGCACAAATCTTGGACAGATTTTTCTTTTGATTTTCTTTTAACCATGTTCTTCACTGCAATGTTCGTTTTGACTTTGTGCAATGTCTTAGTTAAGAAAAATATTTTTTTCTCTTTTGAGGTTGGAGAATTTGGATATACACTGTATCGCTGATTTTTGTCGGTGTTTGAGAGTGATTGCTCTCGTTCTCTTTCAGGAGACAAAGTTTTACCTTTAGGCCGTGACATTGTCTCCTCTAAGTAATTTGTCACATCCTTTTCATTATTTCTTCCTTGCACTTTTTTTTTTGTCAAACCTATATATAAGAAATATGGATCTATCTTTTTTTAAGATTCCTATTGATTTAGAAAACAAACTGTTGTTGTCAGGAAATATACTGCATGTCGAAACGTCTTCACTTTCTGATTCTGGTAGTAAAAATGGTTCATATTGCAAAGAAATATGAACCATTCCACGTGCAACATTTTGCAGTGAGTGCCAAGTTTGCTCAATTGTGTCTGCTTTTATGTCTCGTAATGAAATGACTACATCACCCAAAGGATCATCGTTTGTCGAACAGTTAGCGCTTTGCACTGACACGAAAAGACTTTCAGTTGATATGTCAGTAACTGTAAACTCAAATTTCTCTTGCCACACTATTTTATTCCATTATAGAAATAAAGTGTAATAGTAGCTTACCATTTTTTTGTTGTGAGTGACTACAGAATATCTTTATGTATTCCGAACACACCTGGATTAACAGTGTTACTCTTTTTTTTTGTTGTTTTTTTAAGCTCGGATCGAATCCATAATTTGCACACAGTATCCGGTATACCAAATACGTCTTTAGTCATCAAATTTCTAGCTTCAATAATTTCTACTTTCAAAACTCCTTTTAACGGTTGGAGTTGCGTCGAAATCTCTGTTGCTATTTCATCTGTCAGAGGATAAATTATTTCGTGTGGGAATGCTAAGTATTCATCCAACAAGTTTTCAATTGTTGACTATTTATTTTTAAAACAAATAAGTAACAATTTCATTTCTGGAACAAAATTGGCTTTTAAGACCAAAATTAAGTGTTGTCGTTGATGAATGATAAAACAAACAAAAAGTAAATTGTATACATTTAGCCAAGGAACAAATCCTGGAATACCACTTAAAGGGACTTTTATGGCTGATAGTTGATAATCCAGTACAGGTTTTTCTATGAATGTGATTCTTACAATATCAAAGAATGGAAAATGATATACCAAATTGGAAAATGTTATCCTCAGAGTGCCTCTGATTTGGATATCCTTTAATGCTGCTTGGACACTGACAACTCGATTGCCTGCACTTATTGTTATGCAAGGCTTTCCTCCACAAAACACAAATTTAATATCAAAAATGACTTCCTTTGCCGATTGTTCTTTGTCATAAACCTATTTTCATGAATTTAGAAGGATGAGAATATTGAGCTAAAACTAAAAAAGGTCAACGACTAGTATGCAAGTTTTTATAAGTAGTTTTAATGAAGAAACCACTGAAAAGCAAATGGCTGAAATAAAATTGCGCACAGTTTAAAGATATATACATCTTTCACCTTGACAGCAATGAATTGTGGTGGCATTGTTCCGAGGTCGATTGTACCCAACATCAACTGACTCAAGAAAGGTGGTTTGTAGTTTGCAAGTTTTGGGTTAGCGTTGTGTCTAATTGCATCTTCAGCTGAAACCTTCAAATAAGGCCACAGTATATCTGAAGCATTATTCAAAAATTTGACTTTTTCCCAGTCGGGAAATTTGACCCAATCTGGCAGAGATCTCATGACAGATTTTACCAGTTTTGGATTTTTGTCCAATCGCAAGAATTTGTTTTCGAGTTCTTTGCGATCAAATTCAAGCAAATAGTAGTGTGAGGACAATATACACGCACCAAGTAGTGCCGCATATATAAAACCAGCCTGCCAATATCCCAAAATATACATAATTGAAACGAAAATACCAATTCTTAGCAGTGCTGAGTTGTCCCATGTGTGATTAATGTGCTTCAACATGTACAAAACTAGTTCGTACAATTTTAACTGTCTTAAATAATTTGACTGTCAGATTATGAGATTGTTTCATCATCAGATTTTCTTTCCCCTGTTATAATTTGTGTTTTTAATTTTGCTTATCGTTGTTCCATTTATCCTAAATTGCAAAATTGAATTAGGTCAGTGACAGGCTTTGGATCAACACACAGATGTCCTCACACTTCCGTCCAATGTGAATGTTTTTTGTTATATAATATGGAACGAAAGAATGAATTGTTATCTACTAAATTGTAAGTTTTCTGCTATAACCTTAAAAATCTTATATGGATCAATTTGCTCTTTTCTCATTTAATTTACATTTTATCAAAATTTTTTACAGAGGTTTACTGGACCTTTGTGTTTCAACAACTGATACTGAAGAAAAATTATTATATCTTAATTTTTAAACAAAAATACTGATATTATTGAAATTGAAATCGAAATATGTGTAAATGACCACTTATATTTTGGTTATTGCTGTGTAGTGCAAGTTCTCGTGAAACACAAACTTTTTTGGAAAAAAAAAATAAAAATTAAAAAAATAATACGGAAAATGATGAACAAAAAAAACAAGAAAAAGGAAAGACTAATCTGCCCACACTTTTGAACAACGGAAGGAGAAAACAAAAAAAACAGATGACAAAAAACTGTATGCTTTCTTTTATATATTCTTTCTCACACACGTAATAATAAGTAAGCACAGATAGGACAATGCATTCAATGCACTGAACCAAAAAATAAATCTTGGAAAAAGGTCAATCTTTGGATCTTTCTTCATTAACAGCCGCAATTGATGTTCCCTTTTGCGATAATTTGTTGTTGGCCATTTGTTTCACTAATCCCCAATTTGCTCTTCTGCGGATCTGTGTCATGATACAAATAATTAGCAATTTTTATATTTTTGAGCATTTTTCATTTTAGAAAAAAAAAAGTTATCGCAAAACTTGTTGTTCAGTCCTGGTCAAACATCGCGATTTTTTTTGTGCAGCGTCTCTTTCGTAGTTTTTGATATTTGGCAACAAAGGTGAATAATCCACATTATTTAGTGTTTCCAATGTGAAGATGACAAAGCTATCGAAAGGCCTCTTCCTCACATCATTTCCCTCACTTTCATTATTGTTAATGGCGACGTGTCCATTTCCAACGATTCCCTCGTTGTCAGTAGTGTACTCACTTGGTGTAGGAGGTTCACTATAATTTGTATTAAGTTTGTTATCCCCAATGTCCGATTCTGTGATATCGCTGATGCCACTGTTAATGATAATTTGGGTCGCATCCGTCCTTATCGATCCATTTATTCGAACTTCTCCGACACTTATTCCGGGTTTGGTATACTGTTTTCCAATCTTAAAAGGGAAAGGCGGAACATTTCCATAGGCCAACGCTTTTGCAATTGTTTCTTCAGCTTCTCTTTCTTTGGCTTCTTTTTTCGTCAAATATTGTTGCATTTTTGTCCAATATGATATGTCCTTGCTTTGATAAATTTTCTCCACATTTGCGCTGGCCAATCGCAATTGTTGATTGGGATAATGTCGATTTTGGAAAAAGGCTTCTAAGAGCGGAGGCAAAAACCCCTTACGATCGTAATCCACCAATCGTTGCATAGATGGTTCTTTCCACGCCGCAATAGCGCGTTCTGCTACGGGTTGGCGGGATGAGATCATGGATTGGGTCAATTGTTTTGCTGAGGTGATCAAAATAGGCTTGTACAACGAATAGTCAAATCCATCCTGATGGTTGAGCAACACATTAATAATATTTACAACGCCCATAATGAATATTTCCTCTTTTTGTGGGGATTGCTTTGGCCAATAGCATAGCAATCCTCGCAGAACAACGACAGCACCCAACTTATCTTTTGCAACATAATTGACGCAGCATTGTGTCAATTGTTCCCAGTACTTTTTCAAGCCACGGCACTTGTGTTTGTTGTTATCGAAAAAAAGAAAAAGTGAACAGAAGCGATTTAATGTATATTTGTTGTACATATAATTTATGTTGTATACATACCATAACACATATCGTATATACATGTATATGTATACGTCACAACGTAAAAATACCTTGTGTAGCGGTACTAACACATTACTTAAAAATTTTTGCCATGAATCTTTGATAGGAACAGTGAGTCCTGGAATGATAGCACAAATGATTTGAAGTAACTCAATGACACCATTGAAATGGTCCGTGCTTGGACAATGAATGATTCGATACAAATAATTGCAGGCCAAATCAATGACATGTGTTCGCAGCTTGAGACAGCGGCCATAAATTTTGTGTATGATCATCATCAGGTACGCCCGTTCCCTGTGATCCTCGCTGGCGAATAATTCGATTAGTTTTTGCAAGAACGATCCTGGCAGATATTTCTTGTACCATATTTCATGCACAACACACAGAACAAATGGTGATCGACACATATGTCATTTGCGTATTTGCGTCAATCAAACAAAAGACATCCCTTCAATCACACTTACCTCCATGACTTGTGCGGTGACATCCGGGTTATTGATAATACGCCACGTTAAGTCGTACACGAGTTTGAGATGTCTCCAAGTGGGATCTTCATAGACAGTTTCTTTTTCAAATACTTCGTCATTGAAGAACATTAGCGATGGCGGACGAAACTGGTATGGAAGTGAGCGAAATAGATTGGCACTGATAGTTTTCAGACACTCTTCAAACATATCTTCGCTAAACCAAGTGTTTCGTGAAACAAACTCTGTTAAATCGGCCAATAGTTCTTCTTTCTTTTTAATCATTTCCAGTTTGACACGAGTCATATCATTGAAATCACAAACTGCGCGACAAAGTTTCAATTTCAATCGAAACATATTTTCTCTTTCACTGCGATGAATGTCAATAAGCAATGGCGGATTGGCTTCGTATAAACTTTTGAGAGGCCCTTTTAAGGTTATCTTTCTCTTTTTGATTTTTGTGCTGATTATTTCGTCTCGTAGTTGTTCTGTTCGTCCGTCTTTATCGTCATATAATGTTATCCATGTTGCCAAAGGCGTATATTCTTTGGCGACTCGTTCAAGTTTTTCGTGTCTTGGCGTTGTCGAGCCATTCTTTGTGTCGCTTTTATTTTGTTTCTTCCTTTTGAACCATGAAGAGAATACGCCACGAGTTGTCCCAGTATCTGTCTCGTCGTCACTTTCTTGCTTTTCGTCACCGTCATCACTGTCATTGTTATCGTCTTCTTGGAAATCTCGTTCAGGTAAATCATCGCCCTTTTTCGGACTGGTTTCAGTCTGGCCATTTGTTTTGTGAATTCTATCTGGACTCATCACTGCCTCTAAATCTTCAATCGTGTACACCATCCTTTCTTCTCTCTGAGTCGTTGCACCTGTTTCCAAAGTGTTGTCTTTATCTTTGTCTTTGGATTTGTTGTTTATTTCTTGTGACTGTGTCATTCCATTTGTCGCTTGCAATTCGTCATTGTTTTCGTTTGCATGGTTTATATTTGGGTCATGTTTGCTTTTATATTTCACATTTGTCAGTTGGTAATCTTTGTTCGTCTCAATATTTTGTTTGTGGATTTGTGCTTCTCCAGCAATGGTCGCATGTTCATTGTCTACGTCGCTGCTGACATAGTCGTCTGTCACCTCAATCGCATGGTTGCCATTATTCTCATCATTGTCATCCTCTTTTTCATCCTCGGACATTGGGCTTGTGTCCTTGATTGCGTGCTTGAGATGTGCACTTGTCTTGTTCGCGTTCTGGGCACCCGGACTAAGAGGTGATTTATTGCCATTGGTAACTGTGTTTGCTTTGTTGATATTGTTCGTCGGGACAGGCGCACTACCAACGTTCCTTGCGTTTTCTGGTTCTATGGTTGGAGAAACAATTGCACATGAAAAATAAGTTTGCTCAACAACAAACAAATAAGCAATAATATTAAACACGTTCAAGGAATTTTCTTTTGTTTGTATATTTGTATGCATGTGCAAACCTATCTTTGTAGGTAAAACAAATAATCCGTGATCCGGACGACATTCAAAGTAATACTTGTTTTTAAATGTTCCATTATGTGTGCCCTTTTTTTCATCTAGTTCCAGTCCGTACCATACACCCTTCAAAGAACAAAAGCCAATCATCTGTTTGAGAATGCAAAAGTTGAGCTGTCTCAACAAATGGAAACAAAACAAAACAAACACATGTGAACTGTGTCAAAATGCACCGGTCCGAAATAGCGGATAATTCCTCGGACATTTGTGTTTTTTGAAACATACACTCGATCACCTACTGTGCATTTGTATTTCTTAAGTGCTGGTATTGCACATACATACATACATATATACATATACATACAAACACAAATTAATCGTTCTCAGCTGTTGTTTTTTTTTTTTTTTGTTTAGTTGGGGAAACAAAGAGATTGGGGGGGGGGGGGGAAAAAAAAAAGTACAAGGAAATTTTTTTGGAAATTGTGATACTGTTTTGAATATGCGCCCATCTTGTGCACATTTGAAACATACATTGAACAATTTTTTCAATTGAAAGCACTGTGACCCACACTGCAGACTCTTTCGATATCACTTTATCTATCTTACCATTCTGAGTCACTTCCAATCGAACCCAAACCCCGTCACGCTTTTGTTTGAAACCAATATGTGTTACTTTGCCCTCCATTTTATTCTTCAATCGAACCTAATTTTAAAATCTCTTTTGTTTTGTTTTTTTTTCCTCTCTTTTTTTTGTAATAAAAGTTAGACAGACTGCTCTTTTTATTTTCATAAACTGTATTTCTCATTTAACTTTGTCACCTACAAATGGAATTATCTTTGGCTCACGTTTCGGTGAAAATGACACGTTTTGAAAGTTAGGCTGTTTTTCTGTATGCTTACTATTGCTCGATGTTGCCAACAATTTGCCACCTGCGTTGCCTTTGTTTGTTAAAATTGTGTTGTTGATCTCATTTCTTTGGCTTTCACTGCTATTTTTACGACTTCTTTCCTTTTGTTCTGGGTTGTCTTTTTTAGGTATGGTCGGTTTTGCTATGTTGCTGTTTCGAGGTTTGGGAAACACAACACCACTTGTGTCACTTTCCTTTCTTTTTCCCCAAATTTTCTGCATTGATGGTTATCCAAGCCTGTCTTGAGAGAGTTGGCTCTTAAACTAAATCAATGCAGCTTAGCAGAAATTTAAAAATCGTTGAATATTGTTTTATCTAATATTCAACCAAAATCGCCTAAAATTTGTTTGCACTTTCGGTAAAATTTTCAGCAGAGTTATCTACCTCTTTCTAAACAGATTTGTCCAAAATAACACAAAAACGTGTACAACTAATTGAAACTTTTATTTTACAATATTGCTTTGTATAATGTTTATTTTTGTTCGTAATTGGAACGTTTAAACGTTGGGAAGCGCTTGGAAAAGTTTTTTCATAGAATTTTGTTTATAATTAGGATTTAATTTACTGGAAATAAGAATATGATCCGTAGAGATGCTCGTTTACGAAGAGAATACATTTTTCGCAAATCATTGCAACCAAAGTATCGAGCAGAATATAAAATGAAAAAAAAAACTGCAGGAGGCAATCGATGAAGGAGAAAAAGTACCAACTAGTTTGCGGACAAGATTTGATCGTTTGAAATTACAAATGAAAGCAGATGATGTCACCACAAAAGACGTTGGAAAAAATAAGGTAAGTTACATAGACGATGAGTATGCAGAAGCTGGTATTAAAGACCCCAAAGTAATAATGACGACGTGTCGCGAACCAACAAACAAATTAACGCGTTTTGTGAAAGAAATGAAATTGTGTTTCCCCAATGCAACCCGTGTCAATCGAGGTTTGTGTGTTGCTTTTTCTTTTGCTCTATTTTTATTTCTGCAAGTTTTTATTAAATGAAATAACCAACACCAAAAAAAAAAAAAAGGTAACATTGATGTAAAAGAATTGGTTCGTTTGAGCAAAGCAGCAGGATTCACGGATTTGGTGATATTTCATGAACACAGCGGCATCTGTGACGGTATTATTGTTTGCCACTTACCATATGGACCCACAGCTTATTTCAGTGTCACGGATGTTGTCGCCCGACATGATGTCCCAAAAAAGAGCTTGGCAAGTGTGAGTGAACAAATTCCACACTTAGTTTTCAATAACTTTCAAACCTTGCTCGGTGAGCGAGTCTGCAATGTATTGAAATTTTTATATCCTGTTGTACCAAATCAAAAGATTTCCCAAAAAATTCGACGAGTTATTTCATTTACAAATTTCAATGACTTTATCTTGTTTCGCCATCACATTTATCGTAAAAAAGAAAATAACGAAATTGAGTTGGTTGAAATTGGACCACGATTCACTATGAGATTGTACCAGATCAAGTTGGGAACAATCGATCAGAAAGAGTCTCCCATTGAATGGGTACTCAGGCCTTACTTCAACACCAGTTGGAAAAGAAAAGCATTGTAAAAAAATTTCAATTATTTGTGTTCCCTTTTTTAACAAAATTTCAATTAAACTACCTTGGCTTATTGTTTTTATTTCTTATTTGAACTTATTGTCTTCGGTGTCGGCTTGGCTCTTTATAAGACTGGTTGAAAAATAGTATTTCATCATGCCTTCATTATCAAGCTGCTGATCCGGTTGTTCACCAAAACACGAATCTCCGTTTATTTTATTTGAGATTTTCCAAAGCAAATTGACTCACGATGACCAGATAGCGTTTTTTTATTGTTTTTTTACTGTTGCCATAATTTTAAATTATTTCAATTAACATAAATTTTTTGATTTTTTTCAACAACAAATATAAATTTCATTGCAACAGGTAATTATCAGTTAAGCACAAGAGCTCACCGCCAAGCAGGTACCTTTTTCACGGGGCTAGCAATTCGTAAAAAAATTCTGGCCACTTCATATCTGTTCACTTGTCAAAAAGTTGTTTTCTTTGAAGGGATTTGTTAATCTCCAGTTTAAATCTTAGTTATCTTTCAAGATTTGAAGGTTATTTTGAAAAAAATTGATTGGAATTTCAACAACGAAAATTTTGAGAAATTTCTGAACGATATGATAATTTGATGTTGATTGCACGAAAATCGAATTTATTATAGTGATATCAAATTATCTGATAGTAGTATCTGGATGCTGAAAATAGATTCAGAGAATTTGTGTTATTTTAATATACATAAAGTTAAAATATTGTGAAAAAAGGCAAAATTAGTTAGAAAACAGTTTATGTTATTATCACAACACTTGTACGATCGTTTTAAAATTTTTTTGTGCAAAATATATTTATTACACATTGCAAAAAATTTTCATAGTATCACTGATTTGCAAAAAATTAATGGAATTAATTTTGATAATACAATTAATTATTTAAT
>ASPP01021964.1:0-13929 GCA_000512085.1 Reticulomyxa filosa
TCTTTCTCTTTGTGCAAAGGCTTTAAAGAAAAAAAATTAAAGATGATCTTGCGTTCGAATGCAATACAATCTTCTCAAAGGATTGCACATCAATCAGACAGGAAATATCGTGGCGTTGTATGTATTGAAATATCAGTCCATTCACAAATCAATGTCTGTTCCATTGCTCTGTAAAGAAGGAATTCATCCACTGTTATTCGTTAATGCCGCTGATCTATGCTAACTTGCAATCAGTGATAATAATCACTCTTTCACAATGTGGGCTGTAATGATTACTCAAATATTCCAATGCAAGTCTCATTGCTTCAATATCTGATCCAATGTTTGTCGTGATTCCGTTGATTGGATATTCCAACTCCAGCCATTATGACAAATATGTGTCTTGAATGCAAGTCCTTCACCTGTAATTCCAGGATTTGTGAATGCAATTCCATCACAAAATATCACAATGCAACCAAAGTCCAACTATAACAAAATTTCATCTGATGTTGGCTCATTGAAGATCGCAAATGGTGATTTATTTGATTGTGGTATCATTGCAATTTGCATCGGTGGAACATTTTGGATTTGATGTTAATATATTTTTTTTGAACATTGAATTTTTCAAACCCCTGATTAAAGAGAATGATTCAGAACTTTTCAAATAAATGCAATATATAATATAGTAAAACATATAGTAAATATAGTATGTTGTTTGTTCTATATATCACAAAATTATTTTTACTTTAGCTCTTTTCAATAAAGATGTACAAGTCAAATACTGAAAAAGCCCTTTTTTTGGGTACGGTTTTTTTTGCAAGCTACTGTATGCACCAACAAAAAATACATATTCGCAAGTGACAGAAACACAAGCTCCAAAGAAAGTAAATATGCGACAATGCGTAAATAGAAAATCATAAAAAGTCCCTATTTGATAAAAAAGGATATATTAAATTATGATCTCAAATAAAGAAGTTGCATATCTTCGAAGATAATTATTCGATCGATTTTAGAATATTGATGCTAGTTCTGGAATGGTGCAGCTGATACTCATAAGAAAAAATTGTAGCTAATACAAAAAATTACAATGTGTAGAATATTTAGATTGATGAACAGCACCTCATATTACACAGTGAATATAATTGCACAAATACTTACATTGTAATTAAAAAGACAACAAGAAAAAATTAGTTATACCACAAATGCCTTCTATTATCAAAAAAATGTCCAGACCACAACTTGCCAAGAGCATATCAATTGGAATGAAAATCATATCATCACTAAAGACAAACCCTTCTGAAAAGTGAAATTGTCCACACTATCAAAATATGTGTTCATAAATATGCTACCGATTACGCTGGATAAAGATCCATTCACCAATATACTTCTGTCACATCACCTCAAAATCTCATTCCCCAAAAAGGCTCCATTCCCACAATAGATAGAACCAACAGCAAACAAAATTTTAACATCTTTTAATGGCTCTACTGTTATATTTGTAGATTGTGTCTTCCAAGTTTTTGTAAACTTACGGTGGTAACACAAGACTCCTCCTTTCCAGAATGGATTAATATCAAACATATACTAAATGGTATACTTACAAACATCAGATGCGAAACTGAAAGAATGAAAAAAGCTCTAAATTATGTAACTACATGCTACAAACACAAGAAAGATGGATTATTTTAAGTGACTGCAAATTTGCAGTAAGTGCAATACTGAACAAAGTGCACTCAGAAACATATTATCATTAAATAAAAGAATGTCAGTACATTCTGCAATTACTTCGGAAAGATTACTATCCAAAAATATTGGATCAAGTGACACTCAAATATCCCAGGAAATGAAAAAACAGACAAACTTGTAAAGCGGGCAGAAAAGAGCAAAAATATATTAACAATGATAATTTAAGATTTCAAAAAAGAACCCAATGTTACTGAACGTTTCTGGCATGAATCCCTTTTTCAAAATAGACATTAGATAAATGAATGAACATATATACTACGAGTACATAAACTTGCTATTTAAGCATAGTGGTTGTCTTAAGTGTGGGGTGTCTACTGTGGAGAGCTACACTAAATGTAATACGAAAAGGTTTTGCCAAATTAAGAGTGGCTTTCAGTAAAACAAAGTAAACTAAATAACCAAAATGAATAACTCAATAAGTAAAAAGAAAGACCAAAAACAAGAAGTGAAGAAAGTTTGTGGAGAAGTTTAACCCAAAGGGAGCTCCTCAGTTCAATAAGAGTTCAGCCATGTGTAATAGGGGCTTGCCCTACATAAGTGTAGCGCAAATTAATAATATAGAAGTCAAACATACATACCCGCACGTTGCAAGTGAAAAAAAAAGGTCTTCATTAATTGACCACACTAAATCAGTCACTGACGTGCATAGTTCTTGCAAAATACTATTTTCTAATTTCATTTTCTGCTTAATATAGTATTACCATTTAATTCTTATTCTTTCTTCATTGATGTTTTTTTCATTTGTGATGAAGGCATATTTTGTTCAGAATGTAGCATCATTTTCTTGTTACGATTGTGCTTGTTCTTCAGCTACAACGTCTTTCTTAAAATTATATTGGAAGATTACACAAATAATTTGTCTTGTCACACAAAGTATAATTTAAACATAATTTTGATTTTTCATGAATAAACTTATAAATGTTTAGTTGATCATTTTAGGAAACTTTTTTGCTGCCGATATGTCAGAAAAAGCAAAATACTTGTAATATTTAGCTTTTAACACCAGAACGAATTATTAAATTTCTTCAAAATGAAAAACATTAACATTTTTCATTATTTTTTACTTTTATTAAAAATCAAATATATCATTTGAAAAAAGATTTGTTCATGGAATAAATTTATAAATATCACAACAAATAACAATGTAATCTCCAAATTTCAAATGGAGGCATCTAAAAAAGAGTAAACTTAGATATTTTTTTTCTCGTGTTTCCTTATTAGTTTTTTGTCAATTTTCAAGCTACATTTTATTCTAAAACAAACGTAATATTTTGTCAATATTATGAAACGTGACAGAATTAAACATCGAAGGTGTCATGGAGTTGATCGAAAAGACAGTATACGACAATAAAAGCTTATTTCAACAAAATTTGTTTTTTTGTCTTCATTGATCCGTAAAATGCTTTTTTTACCAAAAAACCGTTGAAATAAACAAAAAAAATAACACAATACAAATGCTTCATCTCTGAAATGTTAGAGCCATCTCTCTTCTCAGAAAAGTTTTGGATTAACAAATAACATCAAAAAATGTGTTGAAATAAAAAGAATGAATGCAGTACATACTATTCATTTAGGAGAGAAAAAAAGAGAGCAAATTTTTTTGAGACAGCATGTCTTAAAACGATTTTCTCTTAAAACTGATTTGCAATAAAAGTTCAAAAATGTAAGAAAGATTTCGCATGACTAGTTAATTGACAACAATGTGAGGTACAGGAGTATCGTTGGCCATAACTTTTGTATCACTTTTTGGGCCAATACCTCTCCAGGCCTTGTTTGTAAGTTTTGCATTTTCTTTAACACGGCAAATCAAATGTGAATGTCGTAGTCTCATAACCATTGATCCTCCTTTCCCACGAATTCGAAGCACTTTGGGTTGATGAGCTCTCAATACACGAAGATTATCAATGATTAATGTGTCTGGATTCATTCCATATTGATGAACTGCATTAGCTTGAGCATTTCGAAGGAGAGAAAAGAATTCATAAGATCTTCTTGATCGAGCAAAGCGCATTTGAATCAATGCTTCATCTACTGGCATTCCCTTTAAATGCCACGCAAACATATTATATTTGCGAACATACCCTCTTATGTTACGACGACAAGACTTTACCATTATGGGGCCTTCTTGTGACAATTGATGATGATGACGATAACGTTTTTGATTGAAATTACAAAACGCAGGAAATTCTGCGAGAGTTCTAGGCCTACTGAAATGATTTACAAACATGATCTTCAGCTATTGTTTCGTTCTAGAATTGTTAAAAATAATTTCGTTGATGATAAAATTGTTTTGGAAGAAGGATATTGCTTCACAATGTTGAAGTTTCTTTTTCTTAAACGAAGGAAAGTTCTTGCTCTTGACATTTTGACTAGATGTGGTCTTGTTGTAACAAAGAGTCTTTCATCTCTCATAAACTTTTTAAATTAGCCACAGTTAGAAAGTTTTTTCGATTCCTTCAATTTCTTGATATGAAAGCGTGTAAATATTTGCCTTCTTACAGCAACGGAACATTTGGAAGCTATCCCTTCTCGGTGTGTAATACAAAAAAATAGATATACAAAAGTTTAAATTTTACTCATTATAAATCTAGCAACAACCACAAATAATTTTCGACCCCTGGCAATTGTTGCCTCAAAAGACCATTCACAGCGCAAAATGCGTTAAAGAATTGTGTTTCATGGAACAAGATATAGATATATTAAAAAATTTTCAGTTTTTCGTTAATTTAAAACAATTAATCCTTAGTCGTAACAGATTATCCAAGATAGACGTTGTTTTAGAAAGGTTAAGTCTCGCAAGTGTAATCATAAGGTCATACCGCTTATTTCTCCCTCGTGTGAAATAGATGTACTCGATTGGAACTATTAGATGTGTCACACAATCAATTGATATCATTAGCTGGGATCGAAAAACTTAAGGAGCTCAATTGTCTTAATTGTTCCCATAATAAATTGCATGATCTGATTGAAACTCTGACAATTTTGAGTTTTCTAAACAGATTGGAATATCTTGATATACAATACAATCCAATTTTCGAAAATCCAAAAGAAATTAGAAAACTAATCATTAGCCGTTGTCCCTCTTTGTTAATTGTCAATGAAAACAGTTTCCAACAATTTTTACCTTTGCCCTCTCCATATGTTAAGAAAAGTTAAACTTGATATTGATCACTAACGTTATTTCAAATGTTTCTTGAATAAAAGGAGTAGCTCCAAAAGAAAGAAAGCAACAAAAAGAGAACTGTTGTTCATCTCAAGTGTTCAAAAATGGGAAGATTGTCTCCTTTGGTAAAACTTTTGACCCAAAACTTAAAACTTGTACAAACGTCACAAGCCGTGTAAAAGACGAAAGAAAAAAATTGGAAAAGGGAAAAAGCAAACCCAAAATTAAAAACAAAGCCCTAAAAGAGTTGCCAGATCGATACTCGGTAATGATAACTACCTCCTTTCATTGTTTAATAATAAAGAGACTCCTTGTTTTAATCAACAGATTGAAGAAGAACGCAAGTTAGTACCAACACAATTTTTAGGAGAAAATGCTAATAATATGTTGGATGAATATCAATTAAATGAAGAATTACATAAAGTTACTTAAAAAACAAATGATTTCTGATTTAGTACAAAATATGTCTCACATTACAGAAACTAGCAAGTTTTTGTCTGGAAAAATGGACTCTATCTAAGTTCATGGAACACTCGAAGCATTTTTCTGCAGTTTTTTTGTTGAGTGAGAGCTCACAAACTGAAATTAGTGCCAAAATTGAACAATCAAAAGATAAAACTTTAGATAACAAACAGTTATATGAATTTTTAGTTGCAGCACAGGTAATATTAACAAATTTTATTTTTAATCTTTCTCAATCTAATATTTGTTTTCAATTGAAATAGTGGATTAAAAGGGAAAATCAAGAAATTGCTGTAGAATCCAAAAAATTATTTGAAAAAGCTCAACAATTGGCGAAGCAATTACAGCACACTCAACAAAACTCTCAAGACAATGATCAAGTTAAAATATTTCAGCAATATTTCGAAGCACTCAGTTTGCAGAAGCAAATTGGCGAAAAACCTAGCCAAAATAATTTTAAACAAAAATTTGAACAAGAAGAGCAAGCTAAAATATTGAAAATATTAAAACGCACTAATAAAAAATATTCACATCATATCTCAACATTTACCAGGAAATACTCTCCTTCATCATAAAGATTTTTTTCAACGACCAGTGCTTAGCACTAATGAACAAAGCGACAACAGTACAAAATCAGATCAAAACTCAATCACTGTGTGCTGGGTTTAAAAACTGACAGGAGTAACTTTGATCATATATACAGGTTCAAAATATCAATTAACCACTCCTTTAAAAAATTAATTTAAGCTCAATGTTACTATTGCTTCATTAATTCAAGCAAAGCATTTATTTAATAGATAATTGTTCTTTGGAATGTCTAGATAATATCAAATACACTTTTTGTGCCAAATTTGACATTGAAACATTATGAAGATGACCGATTTATGTGTGAAAAATCAACATTTTTAAAAATATCTACGAATTTTCAATTGCTTCAAAATACACTTTATTTTTTTCCATAATTTTTTGTCAATCACAAACATTGTATTTTCAGACATTTTTTTGCACTATAACTAGAATAGAAGAATATCTTAGAACAATTTTTTTAAGCAAAAAGTTTTCTAGATTTTTAAAAAAAATATCTAATTATTTTAGTTATGCTGTTATAATCTCCATTATAAATTCAATGTTAATCTTTTTCATTAGTCATCAATCAAAATTATATTTGTGAACAAATATATTTTCTATATATTTAACAATTTTCAACTCCAACAAATGTTCACAATCTTTAAATTATCGATTTATTAACAAAATTTGTACGTAATCGTTAAATTATTATTATCAATGTCATATAGTTCTGCAATAGCTTCAGTTATTTATGTTCTTTTTTAATTATATTATAATTGTCTTAATTACTGTTTTATTTTTGTTATTTGTTGTATGTCTGTTTAACAAAATACAAAAATTAAATGAAAAAAAATTTTTAAATTGTTTATCATCAGGAGATATATTTTATACTTTTTTCCATTTTTTCAATTAATATTTGTTGTGACCAAAAGAGTTATAGCGTAATTAATCTGGTGACTCCATTTCATCAACAAAATCATCGCATGACAAAACTAAGAAATAATCATAATGACGATCCAAACACAAGGAAGATGAAATCAATTAAGACATGTTTGTTTGATCTCTAATCCAATTTTATCAAAAACAAACACAAAAATACAAAACCTATAAGCAAAGTAACGTTGGAAACTTGCTTAGAAAAGGTTCTCATCAAATAATCACAAAAATGATAATCAAAAATACTACAACAAACTAATAATAAATACACAAGGTATGTTCTTGGTTTGATGGAAGTTTATATGGTCGCTTGTGTTTTTGTTTCTGATTTCTGTCGAGATTTTGTAGAGCTTCCCATTAATTCCAAAGAATAAGCCACGCTCTCTATATTTTCATAAAAGAGATTACTAACAAAAATGTAACGACACAAAAAACAGAGTAATAATGTATGAGCCCAAACCTCTCCAAATGCTTTTCGCTCGACCATTTTTCCAACAACTAATACTGATGGCAGCCATAAAACAGCAATCAATGGCAATTAGTCCACAACAAAGTAAATATATAGCCATACTGGAACTACTGAACATACTGTCATTATGTATAGACAGAAGCATCCAAACAATTTGTTGAAAAAAAAATGGCACTGCCAAAATCCAAAATGGAAAAGCCGAAAATTGTTCGGAAAGTGTGTATCGTTTATCTTTGTAGAGTAAATACTGGTACGTGCAATAGTAAGAAAACAACGCCATTGCGGACAAAGGAATAACAAGTGGGCAAAACAAACCTAGCAAAAATGTCAATTCCAAATTCGAATAGATATCCAATATTTCAATATGTATCTGATAAGAAGAAGGTTGATATATGTTGGCCCATGAAACAAACTTTCGACAACCAACAAAGAGCCAAGGAGTTATCATATCGAACACCTTTTGAATGACAATGATGTTTCCCCATTTTTCAAGAATTTCACGAATGCATTTACCTGGAATATTTTATGTATTGTGACAATTTTAAAAACAAACACATGACACGTATTCTCGCATCTTACCAGGTTGATATTGATGGTTGTGACAAATGTCATTCCATTTCATGCCCACGACTCTTCCTTTTGCGGTGACTTCACCCACAATGAGCCAAATAACGTTCCATTCATATCCCACCACTACATCTTCCGGATTTGATTGAGCACATGGAATCCAGTAATGTACCCACGCACGAGCACAGTTATCATAAAAGAATAGAGCAGTTACGATGGGAACGAAAACACATGCAAATGATCTCAAGATTACCAGAAGTGCATTATGATATTTTCGAACCGATGACCGATGTTTTATACCGGCATGATAAAATACAATTTCAGTTGTGTAAAAAGCAAGGTCCTTTGCAATGAAGGAGTTGTGAATAGAAAATACCAATGACATGATTTGTTGAATCAAATATAAAAATGTTGTGGACAAGTTTAGCGTATTGTTTCCTGGCAATGCTGCAAATGCAAAATATAGAAATATACAAGTAATTGCAATCATCCATCCTATCAATGTCAGCAAAAACTTTACATATATTTTCCAATCAAATGTCAGCGATTGAGTTTGTGTTTGTTGCGTCGTTTGTGGCTGTGCCGTTTGTAGTGAGACGTTGGTCGATATATTTTCTTTCGCTTCCTCTTTATTTTCCTTTTGCAGCTCTGTCATCCGGAAAGAGGCAGTGTAAGGACGAGGATTTCGTAGACGATCAAACGCATACGCCGCAACGACTCCGTTTGAAAACAACACAGTCAACAACATCACCACTGTCACCCCCACAGAAGAACTTTCAAAGTATGCTAGCGACAGATGTGACAATGGATAGCCTCGCGAATAGTATCCACTCCCAGCGAAATAGATTGATGTCAACACAATCACTACTATAATTCCAAGCCAACTGTTCAACATTTCGAACGCGTCCTATTCTCCAAATTTTTTTTGTCAAATAAGCAAAAGGCAGGTCATTGAATGCACGCGAAGAAGGGGATGCATATACACACACAAAAAAAGGTAACCTTCATTTGTAGGAAATTCACATGATTTTGTAACAACTGTGGCCGAAATAAATCCCACTTTTCGCCAATGTATTGCTTGAAAAAAGGATATTGGAAAAGCCGAAATGCAAACAGAAACGAGGCCAAGGCCAAGGCAATAGCGACGACCATAATTTCTCCAAACTCTCTTTCTGTTCGAATGCAAAGATTTTGAGCGTTTTTTTCATCAGTAGATACATAATCAGGCAACTGACTATTGGAAACCAGATTGGGCCATTGTTTATTACGTGTCATGCGATTGCCAGTCAAATAAAGTCCGCCGCTTAATTTCTTGGAAATGTCAAAGTGCAATGACAAGACTGTTCCAAAAAAAAACAAAAAAAGGAAGGTCATTCTTCTCCTCCTCTCCAAATGGACAAATAAAAATGCGTGATCATGTTTACGCAACTGTATGGAAATCCAAGATAAGGGTCAGTGAGATTTAACATCAGAGTCGATTTTCGAATTTGATTGGTGTCGAACATGGAATGAGGTAGTGCACCAGAAAGGCGATTTTTGGATATCGTTGCAAATGTCGTATGTCCATAAGAGCCATTGCTCCAGGGCAGTTCTCCACTGATCCCACAACCATGTAGCAATAAAGCTCTCAAATTCGAGTTGTAAACAGAAGCGGGAAGACTTCCAGTCAATCCAGGATTATTGAACAATGCCAGTATTTGTAAATCTCCGGCTTTCGTAAACAGTTCATCCAACCTTTATTTTTAATATATTAGGCATCTTCAAAAACAAATATTATAGACATTGCACAAACATAGACAAAAAATGGACCATTGGGTGATGTTGTTGTCCGATAAATGATTGTTTTGAAATCCCAAAATAAGAGCGTCCGACATGTCAGTAGGTAAAAGAGGCAATTTATTGCGAAATTGATTGTTTCCAACGGAAAAGATGTTCAAATAATTGTTATGTCGTAATGACGGTATAGCGCCTTCAAAGTGGTTATTATCTGCAACAAAAATAGTCAGCCATGTGAGATTGTCAAAGAGAGGCAAAGTGCCATGGAAACTATTATCGCTCAAATCGACAATTTGCAAACGCGTCCAATTCGAAAAGGCTGGTTCAATGGTTCCACTCAATTGATTGTCTCGCAGGGAGAGCAAACTCAACGTTGGGAAATTGCTCTTCCAGGTAGTGATAGGCAGGCTTCCAACAAACTCGTTTTGAGACAAATCCAGCAATGCCAAATTGGGCCATTGCCAATATGGTGCAATTTGATCCAATGAATTGTTTAAGTGATTATTGGATAAATCAATATATTTGATATTGGACAATCCACCCAACTCTTTCGGGAGTTCACCGCTCAATTTATTGTTACTCAGAACCAACATTGTCAAATTCACCAAATCTCCAATTTCAAGCGGTACGGTCCCACTCAAAAGGTTCGCTGACACAATAAAAAATACCAATTGTGTCAATCGTCCCAATGTCGGTGGTATTGGTCCACTCAGTTGATTCGATTCCAAGTACAAATATACCAACTCAGACATGTTACCTACTTCTTCCGGTATACGTCCTGAAAAGTAGTTGTCTCGAAGGTCGAAATCAGATAAATGTGTCAAATTACCTACTGTCGATGGTATATTCCCAGTGAATTCATTGCCGTATAATACCAGCGTTTGCAATTGCCAAAGGTTACCTATTTCGTTTGGCAATGTACCGTTTAAATGATTGTCTGGTAAGTACAATTCTCTCAGATTCGAAAGCTCACTGGCCATGCGTATTATTCATACGAAAACCGCATAAAGTACACATATATTATTTACATTTTTTTTTTTTTTTTTTTTGCTTTCCAATTTTTTATTTATTCTAAATTGCTTGATTTGAAGGGGAAGGGAGAACACAAAAAATGAGCAATACAAGCCACGTAACCAAAGTTCCACCGGAAATGGACCGTACAGATCATTGTGTCCCAAATTCAAAATTTGTAAAGAGGTCAGATTTGACAAACATGCAGGTATGCTCCCATACAGCCCATAATATTTAAGATATAGCTTAGTAACTGTTGCATTCTCACATTGGACCCCATTATACGAGCAGCCGTCTTGAGATGTGATATTCCAAGGTTTACTCCATTGCTCACCCTTTGTAGCGTTGTAAAGGCAGTGCAACGCCCTAAGTTCGCTTGCAAGAAGAATATCCGAAGACATGTGCACAAATTATTCCTTCTTTTCTCAAATGCTCAAAATAAAACGTTTAAACCTGCGTTTATGTGGTAGCAAACGAGGGTTGTTGATTTAAAACTTCCTCTTGTGAGTGACTCTTAACAACTTAACGGCTTTCATATTTTGTTTTTATGGAGTGTATAGATATTCACAAAATAAGAGATTAGTCGAGTCTACAACTATGATTTTTTTATAGAAACAAAAGACCCAAAATTTAATTATCGAGTAGATCTTTGATTTTGTAATGTTCTTTTCAATGAAGACGACAACAAAAAAAAATTTTTGAAAGCTTATGTATTCCGCAGATGCAATCACAAACACAACATTGTACAAAAGAAAAAAAAGGACATGCCAAAAGTGGTGAGCATGATTACTCACCTTCCCAAAAACAGGGAAAAAAATAAAAAATAAGACTACATGTTATCCACCTTCACTCCTAACATCTTCCTCTTCCACCATTTGCACGTCACCTTCCTCATTTTGGAATTCTTCGTCGGAAGAGCCTTCGAAAGCATTTTCTTCAAATGTGAAAACTGCAGAAGATGTGAACACACATCAAAATATATGGCTTTGTATAGTAGAATTTGAACAAGAGTGTGCATGTACATTACACACATATACACAGACACAAAATCAAATCCTAGCATAATTGATACATAACACGAAGGAGTAGCTTCTTCCTCTTCTTCTTCTTGTTCTTGTTCTTCATCATTTTTTTCTTCGTCCTCGTTGGCTTGTTCATCGTTTCCATCGGGATTGTCACCGTCGCTTCGGCTGGTTTTGCTTCGGGAAAAGCCTTTGGGTTCGACACTGACACCATAGACCATGAGATCGCTACTTCCATCACTACTCTCCTCTTGTGTATCTTCGGGGGCCTTGGGCAGGTACCAATCGGGCAGTAACTCGACGGAATGTTTGGATTGTTGGTCTTCGACGTGAATGATAGGCGGGGGCAATAGTCCTTTGTGTTTTGAATTCCGATTGCCCGAAGTGGCTACGCTGTTTTTCTTTGGCTCTCGATTCTGTGGTTTTGGAATGGGGCGATTTGCACTCGGAGGCGCGCTTTTTTCGCGTTTGACAGAGATCTCATCACAATCCGCACTTTTGTTGGCAACGAGCCTATTCGGAATGGGATTGTCTTTGTTGACTTTGGATTTCATCATCGATGCACCGGTGAATGGAACCACCGATGGAATGCCCTTTTGATTGTTGTTTGTGATACTCGAAGTCTCGAGATTAGTCGTTTTGCTTTTGATCAACTTTTTGTCATTCATTCGAATCGTAAACGTCTTTGATTTGAATATGTGTTCCTTGCCTTTGTTGTACACCGTACTTTTTCCTTTCTCATAGCAGCGAATGCAAAGCACCAAATATGGAGCGTCTTCCTTCGTATTATTATTGTTGTTCGAGTTGTTCGAGGTGTTGTTATGCTTTTGAAAATAACTCGACACTAAATTCTTTGGCAAAGTGATTTGCAGTTTATTGGTTGCCAAAATATTGTTCATATGCAATCCGTCGATCCACTTCTTGTGGCTCTTCACCTCCATTACGTCAATTAGCGCTTTTTTATCAAAGAGCTCCGGATCATTCAATACATATTCGAATTCTAAATCGCATTTATTGCTGTAATTGCTATTGCTATTGCTATTGCCATTGCTCAACGTATCAGCACTATTGTTATTGTCATTTTCATTATCGTTATTGTTTGTACTCGTAATCGCGTTTGGGGTTGTGTTGCTATGATTATTGCCGCTGTGATCACCAGAATTAATCATACGTCTTTGATCAAAATTGAACACATATTTGTCACGATTTGGTTTTTTAAATATTAACAACGGCTTTTTTTTTTTAGAATTCACATTGGCATTGCTACTGCTATTTGAATTGATTTGTAAACTGTTGGCAGGAGGCATACTATTGGCAATGTCATTTTTTTCGCTTTATCCAAACCGGCAGTCGATTTTGCGAGAGTGATTTTGGTATTGTTTGTTGCTTTTTTTGAGCTGCCCTTTTGTGTTTGCGTTTGCGTTTGTTGTGTATTCTTTTTTGTTTTCGTTGCTTGTTTATTTGCACTCAAGTTCGCATTGCCATTATTTTTGCTTTGTCCTTTTTCTTTGATTTTCCCTTTTTCTTTTTCTTTTCCTTTTCCTTTTTCTTTTTCCTTGTCTTTATCTTTTCCTTTTTCTTTTGTGTTGTCTTTGTCTTTGTCCTTTCCTTTGCCTTTGCTTGCTTTGTCACCTCCCGCACCCGCACTTCCGCCGCGAACTTCATTTCCATCTCCACCTCCACCCCCACTTCCGCCTTCGTCCTTCACTTTCTTTTCTTTCTTCAACTGCTTCGCGATGCCCGGCTTTAGGATTATACTGTCAGTGTCAACATGTCGACCTTTTCGTCTGTGTGAAGTGAACACATCACAGACCCTAATTGCGAATTGCACAAAGTAACACAGGTCTCTGTTAGGACCAAACAAACACACTTGGCTCGAGTGGCTGTGTCCACTGTTTGGCTGCGCGGACGACTGACCAAAGGTGCGCCGGCCTCTTTTATATCATCGACTGTTGGATCTGATATTGATTTTGGATGGCCTTCGTCGATCGGGGGTGCACTGTTGTTGTTGACAGTATTGTTGATGTTATTGATATCATTAATGTTGTTGTCATTGTTATTCGCATTGTCCTGCACTTGTTTATGATGCAAATCCACTAATTGGTAATACTGCTGTTTGTAACCATCGGCCATTAGTTTATATTGCGCGACCTCCGCCCACCGTGGGTTTTTTTCTTCCAATATTTGTTGGAACGTTGATTCTGTTTGTTTTGTTGAATCATTTTTTTTTT
>ASPP01021972.1:0-17435 GCA_000512085.1 Reticulomyxa filosa
GTTTACAATAATTTGAATCTTTTTTTTTTTTATGATTATTTGTTGTTTCTATTGCGTTAAATAATTTTTTTAAACAAAGAGTTGAACCGGATTCAAGAAAAGTGGTTTGATGCTTGTTATCTTTTTCAGTAATCCTTTCTTGTTGATCAAGTTTACTTTCTTCAGAAATTTGTTCTTTTGATGACATTTCTAGTCCTCGTTTTAATTATTGAATTGAGTTTTTTTTAACTAGGAAAAAAAACTTTTACTTTGTTTCGGTATGAACACAAACATCAACTGTAAAAAAAAAAGTACAAGTTTTATTTAGGTTCAAAAGGCTTTAAAAGTAAAATCCAGTATGTAAGTTTTGTTGTACTGTTTTTCTATATTTGTTTTATATTTGAAGCTTTTTTATATCAATATTTTATAACTTTTTTGTTGAAGGACAGTTTAATACCGATCCATCTGGAAAATAAGTCATATCTAACAACAGTGAATATTAGTAGTTTGCAAAAAGTGGCAAACCTAAAGTATTGAATTAAATTATCAATGCTTCTAATAAAGGAAGAGAAATTTGGTTGTAATAACTACTTTTTTTTTATCATTTTTTACATTTGTTTGTGCTTGCTAAAAAATCAAAAGACTTGATATCCATATAAATAAAAGCATAAAAAACTCTTATTACATTATGCTAATTACTAATAAGGTAGTCCTTTTTTCCATATTCGTATTGTTTTGTCAGAAGAACATGACGCAATGATATTGTCATTATATGAAATGTCAATTCCAGTCACCCATCCAGAGTGTTCGGTTAATCTGTCTATTTCACATCCTGAATTTACATCCCATAGACGAATGGTATTGTCATCTGAACAAGATATAATAGTTTGACCATCTGAAAAATAATTCACATCATTGACAATATCTGAATGGCCCTCACATTTTTGCAATTCATTTCTTGTTTCGATATCCCATATTCGGATGGTTCTATCATATGAACAAGACACAATAAATTGACCATTCGGTGAAAATTTTGCTTTCGTCACAGAATTGGTATGTCCCCTGAATACTTTCAAGACATCACCCGATCTTGTGTCCCATATACCAATTTTTGTATCACTTGCGGATGACACAATCCTTTGTCCATCTGGAGAAAACTGTGCACTCATTACAGCACCCAGATGGCCAACAAGTTTGCGAAGCTTTATTCCAGATCTCGCATTCCATAATTGTATTGATCTATCCAGTGAGCTTGATAAAATAATGTTACCATCTGGAGAGAAACTTACATCACATATCCAATTTAGATGCCCCCTCAATTGCATCAACTCTAGTCCAGATTTCACATCCCATAACCGAATTGTAGTATCCTGTGAACATGACATAATTGTATTTCCATCTAATGAAAATACTGCTACATAGATCCAATCGGAATGTCCTTTGAAAATTTGGACTTGCTTTCCAGATTCGAGATCCCATATTCGAATTGTTTCATCTTCTGATGTTGAAACAATCTTAAGACCATCCGGAGAAAATTTTACGCTTCTTATTGTTCCAGAATGTCCTCGCAATACTTTCAATAATGTGAAATATTTGATCTATACAAAATGTCGCAATGATGAAAGACATTTCTTCAATTTAAGAAACATAAAACAATCGCTTAACATATTTTGTAATAATTCTGTCAAAGTCATTAATCCATCCTAATTTCACGTCCAAAATTCGGTGCCAATTTTTAATTATTACATTTATTGCTTTTTCTGACTGTTGAAACAAGTACTTTAAAAAAAACAAAGCTATTGCCGCTATATAGATCATACCAGCTGTGATATTGCATTCTCGTTTCTATTGATAGTGGTAGTCATGCCTCACTGTTTTTGTATACAGAAATAATGTAGATTATTTAAGATGAACCTTAATTTTTGGGTTTTCTTGTTTTGTACTTTTCTTTGTCAAAGCAAAATAAATAGCTACAACCTTTGATTTTGCTCGTTTTGACAGTACTTATTTCTTCATCATGCTAAAAATTGTTTTAAATGCAAAAGAAAAAACTACGTTTTATTATAATTAAAATTTTTTGGGTTTTGAACTAGTTTAAAATAAAATCCTTTTGTAAAACTTTTCACATAACTCAAAATTGGGTATCAACTCTCTTTTTTGAATTGATAAATTATCAAATGTAGCAGAATATGTCTCAGCGGGAATATCCCTTGAATTAGTTTTTTCCTTCAAAGGATGAATGCTTGTTCGCTTTGTTCAAACCAAAGTTACTGTCATGATCATTTGACTTGCTATTACACCTAATGAAAAACATAAAATTATTGTCAGACTACATTAATTTTACTTAGTGTAAATTGAAAAATCTTATACAACTTAAAAATTGAAAAATCAAATACTATATACTTTTTCTATGAAAACAGTGAGAGTGTGGATCAAGCTTATTGAAAATTGAAGAAAAGATAAATCTTTCTGGCAAAGAGACAAACTTTCTTAGGAGGATGAGTGATTAAATTGTAGTAAAATATCCTTAGTTAAACAAGGGGAGAGGGGGAAAAAAAAAGCAAACGCAGAAACACCAAATACCACTTTTATTTTTATTTATTATCATCATTTGGTCGTTGGACCCAAAAATGTATAGTGAATACTCAATTCTTGCAAATAAGATCAATGCATTAAAAACAGTAATTCATGAGAATTATCAATATACATTATTTATTCGATTTTTGAACAGTGTTGTCAGGAAAATCTGTTGTTTGAAAATGAACATAGTTATTGGCGGTAGATTGCTCGTGCTTTTTGTCTTTCTTTGATCTAAAAATATCACAACATTGAGTTTAGGAATTAAATTAATCAATATAACAACAATATATACATGTACATGTATTTTCCCTTTAACGTTGGTGCTGTGGGTCTTTCGTTTCCGGGATTATTCTGTTTCAATAGCGCAGATAAATCTGCTTCTTTGTTGTTTGCATTGATAGCTTTATAACAGGCATAGACTTCCTGTAAAATGTCGGTAAGGCCTTGACACAGTTTAGAATCGAATTTGTATGCATACTCGGTGGCATACTTGAATAACTCCAATTGGGAAGACTCGAGTTGATGAAGTAAGTGTACACACCCATCGAAATCGTCAGAGTAGCTCCTATCTTTTTTACGGTCCCGAATTTGTGTATCGGGTTGTTGATCCACGGAAATGTTTAAATTGCGAATGAGTGCGTCAATATCCAATGAAGACAGCCCTTGCTTGGACCGTAGTTCACAAAGAAGATGTTTGATTTCAGTGCGAATTTTCACCACTTCGTTTGAATCACACCAATCGTTTCGACTGAGTGCGTTTCCACTATTGAAAATAGGATTATGCAAAAACAAGTGAACATATTTTAAGACAAACACGCCGCAATCCCAATGATTTTTTTGTTGAGGTACGCCAAGGGATACTCCTGGACAAGACTCGGCATTCCATACCACGGTGTTCCTACCCCTTCGCTTGCATTCAGCTTGAAGCCAAACTCGAAGATCGTTATAAACAAGCTGCGGTCTGTGGGAGCCACGCCAGCTATCTAAATGCAGGATCTTTGCAGGGCTTTTTTGTTATATTCAAAAGGTCTTCGTGCGTTTGAAGGATTTTTTTCCAGTCTTTTTCTTCCTTGTGTTCGCTCAAAGGGCAAGAGGAGTTCACATTATTATTGTGATTATGATTGTGATTATTACTATTGCTATCATTGTCAATATTGTTATTATTATTATTATTATTATTATTATCCAAAAGAGGCAGAGGCAATGCTGGAGGCATTTGACCAGGACAGGTGACGATAGCTAAACTCCAATGTAATATGTCATTGATAGGGATAATGATAATATCTTTTGCAAAAATATCGACTTGTTGCGTCCAGCGATGTAAGAAATTGTCGAGCTCAAAGGCCGAGGTGTTGATAGCGGTTTGCAATTTCTTGTAAAAAAACGTGTTGAAAATATGTGATCTTTCGCGCTGCACGTCGTCCAGCCATTCACAGTACATATACTTTAAATAAAAGTCAATCAGCGTATCATTCAAAAACGCATTGGGACGAAGCCGACCCATATCTTGAATGGTCACTCGAATGCTTGGATGGTCCAATGGATATCGTGCAAACTCACTGCCCGCTGTTAGGCCATTCTCGTTTTCATCGCCATTGGCATTGACATTGGTTTTTCCATTGACATTTTTATTTGCATTTGTATTTGCAGTTGCATTATGTTTTTCATGTCCACAGGGATGTGAATGTTCAGCTTTAAGTCGTCGTGTAGACAAGTTAGTGTTATCACAATCCGAATCGGACAACAGATCAATCGTCGTTTTCTTCTTTGTCCTCTTATTCCACTGTTGGCCTCTCCTGCTCGCTGGAGATGCAGAGTGACCCGATGTGGAATCAGATGCTGAAAACTCGCTGTCTCCCGACTGTGATATATTGCCTTTGACCAGTCCACTTCGATTATTATTATTATTATTATTATTGTCATTAGCCCCTTCACTGTCGTCCCCATTATCATCTTCATCCTCGTCGTCATACTCTTCATTTTCATCGTCGTCACCATCGTTCGCTCTTGCAAATGCTTCTTCGTCGTCATCGTCGACACCATCGTTCGCTCTTGCAAATGCTTCTTCATCGTCATCGTCGACGCCCTCGTCTTCTTCTTCTTTTCTCCCATCGTGTGTATGCGTTTTGTAGCGATTCAAATTTTTCACTTCAAACTGAGGCAGATCATACTGAAAGAACATACTTTCGAGTGTTGGCAACAGCCCCACTTCATCATTTTTCAGCTCTGGTAATGATTGCAGATCTTCTTCCTCATAGCTCTTCTCCATTGTCGCATCGTCAGCATCCATCAGTTCGTCCAATACTCGATTCCAAGGCTGAGGAACTAAGAACTCATATCCTTCACATATATCTGGATTGCACTCGCTCAATTCATCAAATTTGGGATCCCATTGATTTCTTTTTTTTTTTTTTGTAAAAAAAAAAAGGGGTTGAAACCTCTTTACTCTCATAAGGGCAATAAGGAGGAGATTTAAAAAGATCCCCAATAAAGGAAATCCAAAAAAACTAATCAATTTGTTATCCTCACCCTCCATCCGTTGCTCGATGCAAGCATTTGTATTTAATTCTTTTTTGCATTTCTTCGATACGTTCAACTGTCTTTGGATTGCTACAAGCTATCTTTTCTTCTAACAATCGTCGCCGTTTTGTGGGGACAGAATCAGTATCACTTGAATTCTTTCGTTTTTTGCTTGCTGTTAGGTTTGAAGACATTATCCAGACTATTTTTTAAAAAAATACACAAGGAACCCGCCTCCAATCTTAACAAAAGTTCAAACTGATGTTTTGGAGATTGTGCCTTGTATGCGTATAAATAGCAAGTTTAAGTGTAGCGCTTTTATTATTACTCTAATCTTTAAGAAAATTGTTATTTTTTGGACGTTTATAGTTTAAAAAATATTTGCAGTGAAATATCTTACGTGAAAAGAAAGAGTACTGAAAAGTGAAATCTAATTACTCTTTTTCAGGAGGTAAAAAATAAATAAATAAATTATTTAAAATGACTTAAAATGAATAAATTGTGCTCCTTTTTCAGAGTAGTTACTCTTTTCCATCCATTGCTCTCGAAATGTTGGCATATCAGCTAACACAGCAGCTCCAATCCACACACAATAGTTTCGATAACTCATACTAACTACTTTTACTTTGACAGATTTGAAAACAAGTTTTGACAATTCATGAGAGAGTCGTTGCTGAAAACCGGAAAACATAGTGTTGCCCCCTGTCAACACTATATTATTAAAAAGTTCTCTGCGCATTGCCAATTCGCATTTCATAATACTTTCATTCACTAAATCTTGGACAGGTGTTTGATCAATATTTAACAATTTTGGTTGAAACATTATTTCAGGTCCCTTGACTTGGACTGTTCCCACGTCGATCTTCTGTGTTTTACAAGACGTGCAAAAGAAAATCTGCACATTTCTAAACTCATTGCTCAAACCAAAAAAAAATTTACATACATTTCCATCAGGCAATTCATACCATACAGCTTTATCTGCCTTTACTTCAATTTGTGATAATTCATGAAAATAATCAACATTCGCAACATGACACACGGACTCTTTCAACTGTCGTATAATTTCTTTATCTAAAGGACTAGTGAATTCATAGTTATGACTTTGTGATAGCAATTTTGCAATATAATCGGTGACATCACGTCCTCCAAGATCCAATCGATGTATGCCCACTGGCTCTATACTTCCTTCATAAACTGGGACTGTGTGTGTGACACCTTCTCCTGATTCTAGTACTAAACCTGTCGTTCCTATTTCAGAATTAATGTTTAAATGTGCAAGGAACACCAGTCATTTTCGATTTTTCTTTTTTTTACAAAGTGCCTTGTAAGAACTTTCATGCTTGAAAAATAAAAAAGAGACATAGTAAGTTAAATAACTTCCAGAAGAATAAAGTCCTAAGATAGACTGTGACGCCATGCACAATGAACGGACGTCAAACTTTTCAAACATTACCTCTGCAGTTTTTTCTGCGTTATTGGTCGGATTTAAAGTAGGTTGGGTCAACATTACATCTTGTTTTGCAGATTGTACCCTTAGTTGGTCTCTAAACCCATGCTCCCACAATTTTTCCATGTCGTCCCTTTTAGTTTTGTTTTCCCGTTTTTTTTGGTCAGTTTTATGTTCGATGTTTATGTAAAAGTAAATATTAATGCAAATACCAATTGATAACAATCCCATGTTCAATGGGATATCTCAGACTGACTGATGCTTTTTTCTTCACAGCGTTTGTGCCAAACACAACGTCACTTTCGTTGTTCAGAAAAAAGTTTCCACATCTCGGACGGCCCAACACTGACAGAAATGTACACAAAGGTTCGGTATTATCACTAAATCCAGCTTTCGTAGTATAAGTACCACTGTCAATGACAACAGCAGGATCCATATCAAATTTTACTTTTCAAAAGAAACTTGAATAAAATGTTGTGATGTCAAATAGTCGGAAGTTATTCTTTTATCGGAAACAAATAAGAATAAATTTTGAACACCTGCTCCCAAGTTATGAGTTTATTGGCGAGTTGTGTCTTGGGAAGAAGGAAAAAAAAAAGATGACAAGTGACAAGTCTCTTGCCACCTCGTATCATCCACAATCACTTACGATCCCCCCCTTTTTTTTTTTACAAAAAAAAAATTAATTTGGCTCGAAAAACTGATCCAACATTGCTTCTAATTGCTTTGGAGGATAAATGAAATATTTAGACTTGTTGTTAGTAAAGTCAACATTTTCATATCGTCTCCACATTTCAGTATAACGAACTCCAAAGTATTTTTTGTTTCGTTCTTGCAAATCGGCTCGTAGGCTAGAATCAGGGACACTATACTTGGTCTGTAACGAGTGCTGTGCAACAAATTCATCGTTGAAACTTTTGAATTTCTTTTTCACGGCATCTCTTTCACCTCGTTTCAAATTTGTTGTTTTTTTGGACAATTGATCCTAATTTGTGCATTTTCCATTCATTGCCACAGACCAAAATTAATCAAGACATTCGAGTCATATAGAACAACAAAAAAAATTATTGCAAATGCATATATATGTAACATAAACGTAACATGTTCATCCAAGCATGAATCAATTTTTCCCCAAGACTCCTTCAAATACTTTTTCTTCAAGTCAGCGATATCTTTGCGTAAACTGTCCATTTCAGTTTTGCCACAAGCTTCTTCCAAGGGCGTATCACCAATGCACTTAACAATATAATGATAGTTATTCATTAAAAATACTAGGCGAAGTACTTTTGAGTTTCCATATTGCTTCGATTTTTCTTGTAAATTGCCTTGTAAAGCTTTCATGATCTCAGAGAGTACCTTTTTTTGTTTTGGGATTAAGACTCAAATATTTACAAATGTGTGCAAAGTATAGAATGAAGAAGAAGAAAAGGGACCTGTTGAGTACCGGAGACGTTATTGGGTAGTTTGGCTGTAAGTAAAGCCTTTAATGCGGGTACTTCATATTTGTACAGTGGCCCCTCCAAATAGGCTGCGTCGCTGTCATCATGTCGTTCGAGTTCATTGTTAAAGTTTTGATACAACTCTTCCACCGTGTTTCGAAACGCATAAACATTTGTAATCAATTCCACAGTCTCAATGGTTAAAGGATGATAGCCTCCGTCAGGACGTGGTTTGTTTTCTCGATGGTCTGCTATTTTTTGAATGCGCGCATCAATTGTCCTGTTTGCGTACAATCCCACAAATCACATTTATTTATGTAATTTATGTATGTGTTATTGGAAAAAAAAAAAACTTGAGTGTGTCCATGTCAATACGTTTTCGTAATTGTCGGACATAAACCATTGGTGGGATTCGTCGATTGGTTTTCTTTTTCTTTGAATTGTTTTCATTTAAGAGCTCGTCCAACTCTTCCCATTTTTTGCCGTTTGTATTGAACGCCTCTTCAAATGCAGGTGTAAGCAAATGCCAGGTTCGCACCAAATCTAATTTTATCAGCACCACGTTGGTGGCAGTCATGTTGCCCGAGTTGTTTGCGATATTTGCGCACACGGTGACAATGGCATCGAATTGACTGGATCCAGTTGGTTTGACATTGTAACCTATTTAAAAAAAAAAGCAATATGTAATATGCAATATGCAATATGTAAATCCGACTCAACGCAAGATGGTAGGCCTGGTAAAGCTTAGCGTGTCTTCCATTTTCAATACTTGATCAATTCGCATGGCAATATGTTGCAAGGACGGTTCACAGATGGCAGACAACAATAGACCGACGGCGGATTTGTTATTGCTTTTTCGCAAGACCTTTTCACACAAATGGCGTTCCATTTGCATAAACATCAAACCCAGCACGACAAAAGGGATGACAGGATGATGCAATATTTCAACGGACAGTTGCAAACGTTCCAACCCAGTGTTCAACTTTGCGTTCAATGCCATCGTGCCTTCCATGCTGAAGTAGTTGCCCATTACGCCATCGTCTTCTTTGCTTAGGATTTCGTGTCGTCATCGTCATCGCTGGTTTTTTTTTCCACTTTTTTTATTTGTGTAATTGTGTACATTGCATTAAACATTCATACATATACATATATATGCATATATACATATATATGCATATATATGTATATAAAGTAATGTATTAACCTTTAATGTCTTTTTTCAATTGTGATTGCAAATTTGCCATTGTTAAAGCGCGCTCCGTGTCTTTGTTGTCCTGCGATTTGGCAGCGAGTTCCTGTTCTTTTTTTTTCTGCTCTTCGGCAATGTGCAATCGCCGCTGTGCCATAAAGTACTGAATGCACATGATCACTTCGTTGGCCAGACCGGTGGTGGGGGACAAGAGAGTGGATAAGAGATCTTGTCGACTTTCCACCAACAGGGAATATATGGAATTTTCTAACAACGGCTTGAAACAGTCACATGTGTCTTCAATGGAATAGGTCAAATTGCTAAGTAGCTTGATCATTGACCAAGGCATATAAATGGGGAAGTCTCTCGGAATTGCAGTGATAGGACGCTCTTCAAACACAGGGTGTTTGGGTAAAAACGGATTGATTAATTCCAATTGCTGCTTTCGGACATTTCCCGTTACTTGATAAGACCACAAAGGTGTGCGGAGGTCTCGGTTATACCAATCCAATGGCATATTCAATTCGATTATTTTTTCGATTGATCGAACGCTCTGTGATCTTTTTTTAATTACATTCACATTTCAATTTTTTTTTTTTTTTTTTTTAATTTCAATCCCCCTTTTTTTTATTTGTACCTTTGTTGTTCCAATAAATCCTTAAAATATTGTGTCATTTTGTCTAAAGCCACTTGGGCAATTTCTTCCAAAGATTGCATCGTCTGTTGCGAAGAACGGAATTGAGTGCGTGACAAATAATGTCGTGCGTCATTAATTTGCAACACCCAATCCAAAAATTGATCGTCTTTCATATCCAAGTCCGTGTCTTCATAGTCTTCGTCGTCTTCTAATTCTTCTTTTTTTTCTTTCTCCTTTTCTTTATCTTTGTCTTTTTCTTTGTCTTTGTCCTTTCCTTTTTCTTCTTCCGTTTCTGTCTCGTTTTCTGTTTCGTTGCCTGTCTCTGTTCCTGCTTCTGCTTCCGCTTCTGTCTCTGCTTCGGCTTCTATTTCTTTTTGTCCATCTTTCATATTTTCATCTTCTTCTTCTTTTGTTTCGGAAGAGGCCTCCTTTTTTTTTTTTTGAAGTTTCTTTTTGAACTTTTTTTTTTAAAGGGACCCTCCCTTTTGTTTGGCTTATGTGAAGATTGCGCATGGAGTATCCAAAACTTTTTGTGTGGATTTTTTGGATTTCTTTTGATTGCTAAATTGCAATCTCCTTTGTTGCACTTTTTCCATTGGCTCGGTGGCCACTTTATTGTATTTCACGACTTTGTTTAGCTCTTCGATAGCTTTTTTTATGTTGTTCTCTGCCAATGCGACATCCTTTGTCGCTTTTTGTAACGGACGCAATGTTGTTTGTAATGTCTTCAATCTCAGTTCCAATCCATCCAATACTGTATTCACATGTTCTGTTAATTTGCCGCATTGCTTTAAGGATTGGTCAAAACGATCTAATTCTTTTTTTTTTTAAAAATATCAAATTCAAAAAGATGGAGGGGTGAGAACAAATAAAACAAACAAACTTCTTTCTCACGAAGTAAAAGGGTTTTTGGATCTAATGATTCATTTTCACTATTTTTCGAATCAAATGTTCCAAGGTTGCTAAATGGAAATGGACTTGAAAAATGTGCCACACTACTTGCTGCTTCTTGACCATAGTTATTCAAGGATGACGAAAACGTATTTAGGCCTTCTGTCGTCTCTGGCTTCGATTCGGCCGAGTAATCATAAAACTCGGCATATGCTTGTTTGCTTCGATGGCGGCGTCGATGAATCAAGCTCAAGTCAAACATTATTTTATCTTGATCCAATTCATTGTCGATATTTCTATCTCCTCTATCATCTGAAAATGTATTTACTCGTTTCTCAGAAATAGACATTGCTTTGCTTAATCAATATGATACAAAAAAAATAAAAAATTTTCCAGATTGGCCCTTGACAGATTGAAAAGACTGCTTTGGAAGAAAAAAAAAAACCCCATGATCTGTTCTGTGCTGAGAGGAGAAAAAGGGTGAAGAGCAGATAAAACAATAACGATAAAAAATCTGTTTGCTTGCTTTGTTTGAAATTTACAAAAATAATATAGCAATTGTGTTTCGAAACAACTATTATAAAATGTTTTTTTAAAGTAAATTATTGACTCTAAAACCGTGTGACTGAAGTTTTTCTTTTTCCTTCGGTTGCTTATAGCCTTGGCCTCTGCCAACAATAGTATAGGCAACCTCATCTTTCTCAAAGGCGGACTTCAAATATTTGTGAACAGCATCTTGCATGCTTTTCTTGGTGACGTGCAGCAAGCGATTTCTGTGCTCTTGTCGAATTGGTTCGTTAATGCCCTGAAGCAATTCTTGAAAGCCAGTTTCGAAAGGAGATTTGGGAGCATCCAAAGATCCAAATATTTCCAATAAGGCCCCATCGATGGAGGCATCGGTGATACGATCACTCAAAAGCCAGTCAATGCCATGTTTGAAAGTGTGAATGGTATCGATGCAATCCGAGTCTTGGTTGGTGAACATGACGAATAAATTTTTGTTTTGCATCGATCCACAATTTTGTGCTTTTCCCTTTTCGCGAATCTGTTTGCGGAAGAAGTCGGAGCTTAAGAGTTTGCTGGCGACACGTAAGTCCGCGCAGTGTTCATGAGTGAAGGGAACAGTGGGGATCACCGCCGCACAAAAGTCGCTTGAAGAAGGCACAGCAAAGTAATGGCGTATCTCACGTCCAGGACTCGTTCCCTTTGACTCAGCAGAAGCGGACGAGAGAGGTGGAGTGGGCGGACCACCAACAAATTTTCGACTTTTCATAATCACACGTAAGTTGTGACATGTGTCGTGATTGACTCCAAACAAGTGCTGATTCTTGTCGTCGAGCATTGAGGATTTATCAAAATGACCCAACGGGAGAAATGGATTGACAAACTTGTCTGTCATCTCTGAAAGAGGGATAGAAAACAAATGCTTGTCCGCGACCAATAAAGACCGAATGGGGCCTTGCTTTCGAAACAATTGATGGGCAATTTTCTCAAATGAGTGAATCAATTCTTTGGTCACAGCATGTCGTTGGGATTGTAATGCACGTAGCAATAATCCTTGGAACTTTAAGGCGGATATGCCCTCCAACATGTCATCCACAAAGAAGCTGGGACACGTATCGGCGAACATACTTGCAGCATGCTTGGTCGCATAGTTTTCTCCGTAATTAAGCAGCACTTTGAAATCTACGTACATCTTTTGTTCCAAAAACGTGTTGATGCGCTCAAAGAATTCAAATTTGGGATGCACGCATATTTCCTCCATCAATTGCAACATGTCATCCACATTCGACTTTAAACAAAACGAGCTCATTTCCAAAAAATACGACAGATTGTTTTGCTTTGTTTGCTCGGCCATAGCACTAAACATGCTGGTGTTCGCGGGAGTCAAACTGTGAATAGTCGCTTTAATTCCACCCGTTTTGCGATTGATCGCTTGTGCCAATTGCTCGGGAGTCTTGTCCGCGGCACCCACGTGGGTCAGACACTTTGCAAAAATTGACAACAGCAAGTGAAAGTCGTTTTGTGCAATGTTGATCGACTCGCTACTATTCGAGGCTTCGAACAATGGAGCCAAGTCGTATAAGACGCGATAATAGACCAAGTCGTTGGTCATGGCTTGCGTGGACAGCAACGGACAATGGAGCGTCTGCGTTTCGTTTGTCTTTTCATTTTTGAGTTCAAACGTGTGCACATGCATATCCATGCGACAGGGGTCGACAGAGGAAAGAGGAATGTCCGTTCTTTGCAATGTCGGCAACAGATCCACATTGGGCTTTTTGGTTTGATAGTCGTGTAATGCCTTGGTTTGTGTCAATATAAACGCTTTGTTTTGTTCACTCAAATTCTTGGCAAGGGCACTTAGCTCTTCCTCTTCTTGCGTTTGTTTCGTTTGGAGATATTTGCTGTCAGGTTGCAGTATCACACAAACGCGGTTGTGAATATTGTCTATAGTTTGTGTTGTGTCAACACACTCGGGGACTAATGTAAATATATACATTTATATATGCATGTATAAATGTATATATGTATATAACTATTAAGTAAATATTTTGAAATCAAATTTTCAAAATATCTTGGCTCAGTCGGATGTTCGCCCGAAACTTTGGCACGAATCTTGTCCAAAATCTTGTCAATTTGTAGGGAAGCGACGGGCAAAGTATTTGCATCCAAGCGATCCCAATGAGTGATGAGAGAGATCATTCGATAGAACAGGTTGAGTCCGAATATTCCATTTCTTGTTTTTTGATCGATTTCGAATTGATGCAACACTTCTTCGAGTCTCTCTTGTTTGAATCCTTGTTGGACTACTTTTTGCAGTGTGTCTTCGATAAAGTGTTCCAACGTCTTAGTGTCGTTGGGCGAGACGGAAGTGAGGCCAATGCAAAACGAGCCTTGCACGGCGTCCATGAAATAGCCTGTCGCCGTCGTGTACGAATGCGTCATGCCTGACTTGGCCAAGGCCTGACGAAAGGGCGCATTGTCTCCGAACAGCAACAAATGGGACAGAATGGTGAGGCCGAAGGTGTCATCGACTTCATGGATGGGATTACAAAGCCAGGCAACTGCCATTTGATTTTGTCGCGCTTCGTCCACGACAATGGTTTCCGGGGGTCCGATCACAGTGACATTTTTGGTATGACTGTAATGGGGTTGCAATGGGATTGGAGGAGATTGTTGTTGTGCATTTGCATCCTCTTTGGACAGACAGGAGGAAGATAAGGTTGGGAATGAACAAGGCTGAAAACGAGACAATAGCAACTCGTCCAATCTTGCAAGCACGGAGGTAGATCGCCATAGGAATAGAACACGGCATTGCTTGGATGGTAATATTTTTGATGGAACGCTTCAATTGTCCATTGGTCAACTTGGCAATAATCTGCGGGTCTCCGGCGTAATTGAATCGATACACGGTGTCCGAAAACAGATTCTTTTGCAATTCCAACGCAAGTATTTCCGAAGGGTCGCTCAATGTCGTTTTCATTTTTTCATACACCAATCCCTTTCTTTGCAATCGTCCATTTTGGACGTCTCCGTTTTCAAACTCCAAACGGTGTCCCTCTTGCATAAAGTCCATTTCTTTCAACTCAGGGAAAAATATACTGTCCAAATACACATTCAACAAGTTATGATAGTCTTGCTCATTTTGCGTCGCAAATGGAAAGCACGTGCGATCTGCGCTCGTCGAGGCGTTCATCAACGTGTTCAATGATCGTTTCAACATATGCACAAACGGACTTTTCACTGGATATTTCTCGCTTCCGCACAGCGTCATATGTTCCAGCACATGTGTCACACCGCTATTGTCTTCCGGAATCGTACGCAATGCCACTGCAAAGACATTGTTCGTATCACTTGTGTCCAAATGGATATACCTCGTTCCAAGTCTTTCGTGACGAAACTTTCGTACAGTACACACATATCTTTGGAATGTGTGTGTACTCATATTATTTATATTACAAACATCGAGAAAGAAAAAATTACATTTTTTTGAAATGTCCGGAAATTTTTTGTCTCAATGCAAAAAAAAATACCTGATATGCAGTGGCTTCGTAAATAGGTAATGATGTTATAGACTCAATCACAAATCCTCCATCTGTCTTTTCTCCCAATTGATACTGTGATGACAGTTGCTTTCGATTTGCGCCACAGGGGCTGGCCTTTGTTACGACTGGTACAGGTCCTTATCTCATTCCTCTTTTTTGCCACTTCTTGCTGCAGTGAACACAAGGTACGCAATCCAAATGATGAACAGGGATCTATTGGATTTCGATGAATTGATAGAAAAGCACTCCTTCCTGGGACACGTGGATAAATTCTATCCAAAGATAGATGTCTTGACAACCACATAATGGGGTTGGTTGAACGAAAGAGGGAAAAAAGAAAATTTTTGTCTTCCCAACGTGTTTTTCAATATCAACATATTCAATATTATTACATATTTATTTGCTTTGCTTCATTATTTTTTTTAACTATGTTTTTTTTTCAATTTTTCAATTAGTTAATTATTCGATGTTTTGATTGTGTTAGATTTTTATTTTAACTTGTGTTAACTAAACAAATTTAATTTACAATATCAAATAATACTTTCATCTTATTCAATATCTTTAAAGTTTTGTAACAATATATTCACGTCCAAATAATTTATGCTTACAGTCAAACAAAAGGAACTCCGAAGTCATTGACTGATAGATCAATACCTTTTCTGAATAAAGAGAGCAAGGGTTGAAGATCACTATTTAGTCTTTGTTATGTTTAATTTAGAAACTTGATATCCAAAAACAATTATAATGCAAACAAAACGTATCATTACAAAAAATAAATAAGAATTATCAAGTAATAATATCATAACAAAGACAAGATATAACCTGCAAGCACGTACAAGAATGTCAATAGCAGAAGTTACTTGAATTTTGATGTGGTCACAATTTGAGTAAATTTTCTATTAAAATAGCAGTGTGGACAATGTGATGTAGACCACAGATCACAAAAAAGCGTCGATAGTATAATTGTATTTCTGTATTGGAAAACGCATATTCGATTTTACAAAACAACGTGAAAAAATAACATTAAATACGAATATAATCAAAGTTAAATAAACATTCACAAATCTTGGAAGTGGATGTGCATGATTTGTCATTCACTCCACAATTTCTGGAGTTAGAATATTCAATCAAGTGCATTAAAACAAACATAGCATTGAAGCAATGAGACTTGACTTGAACAATGTTTCTTATTAATCTTCAAGTTATTGATCTTTTAATCTTGTACATTAAAGAATTCAATCAAACTTTACATGTAACGATTCGGCACACAAATATCAAACGCACAATATCATTAATTTACAAAAATAACAATTGTAATAACGATAATCAATCATTGTGGTACACCAACTTCAAATTTTCTTTCGATTGAGTTGACAGTCATTCGTAATAACAATTCGGATGTGTTGTGCCAAGACTGGAATCTCGACTGGTTTTGGAATTGAACAATGTCCTCCATTTTTCACAGTCTTGGGACACCAAGGATACGAATGGATGTCAATTCATCACAATGACAATATACTGCAGAGCTACTTATTCTTGTCAATTGCAAGTTCAAATAAAACCTCCGACCAAAGCATTCATGAGATGATCCTTTCAATCAATTTACTAACACTTGATAGCAATGCGATCGGCATATTGTTCTTGCACTGACTGTGAGTTATGTCAGGTTTATGCATTCTTCCATGCAATTTCATTCGGAAACTCCATCTAAATAAAAATATTCAATCATTGCATTGCCATCATCCTTTAACATTTGATTATGAATATTATCGGGGCGTTGAGCCTTGTATGGAGACAAATGTCTAATATTTTTTTAGCGGAAAGAATGTAATTGATGAAAGGAAAATATTGTAAAACAAACAACTAACTAAAATTTGAATACAAAAGTACAAACAGATGATATTCACTTTGGGACCACGTTCACGTCAGATGATTTGAAAGTTAAATATCAATCTAATTAAGACTGATAAATTCAACACTATCAGTTACCACTTACAAATTTAAACAAGGCAATTGCACTCAAAAATAAAGCAAAACAAACACAAAATTTGTTGAAGCATTTTTGTGGCCTTTTCTTTGTTATAGGGCCTTTAGTGGCCTTTTCTTGATCGGGGTCTGCGGCTCCTCGCAAGTTGTTGGCGCGAGTGCTTTCCGCTCTTCTAAATGAAATGCCTGGTCGCGATAAGGAGATGTATTTTGGCATTCTTGACAATCCCTTTCGCTAGGCTAGCCAATAACGATAAAGGGGGATATATGTATATATTTTGGGGAGCTTCTTCGGTTCATCTAGTGTTGTGTGTTGTATGAGTGTTCGACGCTTTCGGGAAATTAGCAATCTCGAAGCAAATACCAGTTTTTTGTATTTGGTAGAACTCCGAGAGTTGAAAGATATTAATATTAAATACAAGAAGTTAAACGATCACATAAGATACCAATTGTCAAGGTACTTCTATCCAAGACTGAAGATGTTGTCAAGATATTGAAAGACAATGATATTCAGATTGGAACCATTCGACAAAAGCAAATCAAGGCCAAAATCGCATTTCAAACAATGCAGGAAATGCTACAGATTGAACCATATTGTTCGTGAATGCCCAAAAAAGAGCAAAGTATGTAAATATTACGGATTGGCAAATCACGAAGCACCGGTAAAAAGCCAGCGCTCTAGGGAATGGGCAAAATACATCTCCCATGGCGGCATGGCGAC
>ASPP01022091.1:0-14222 GCA_000512085.1 Reticulomyxa filosa
ACAAAACACACAATATGTAACTATAATATCAAAAACTCTTCACCTAACAACAAAATAAAATAACCAGAAATAAGATTTGATGCGCACCCCAGCTTCTTGGATAAAAAAAAATTAATATCCCCTTCATTATCATTGGCTAACTAAAAAAGCCAACAGTGGCAAATGCCGAAGCGAAAGTTAGTGGCAAAAATGTCAAAATACATCCTTCAATCGCAGCTCGTCATCCCATTAACAAATGTTTTCGAGTGCTATAGTTTTGTTTAATTTTGTAAGTTGATAACTGATAATGTTGAATTTTTTTCGAGTTTTGTCTTTGCAAGTCTTTCATCACGACGTTATTGTGACTAAAATCGTTGAAAATCTTTAAATGATAGTTTGTTATTTATTATTGATAAATTCCTTTGCTTCCTGACCAACATTTCGTTGGAATTCTATAAATTTCACAATTTCATAACTAAAACTCAAAATTCAAATAATCCAATTTTTTCCAATATCAAAAAAATTTTACAAACAAAAAAGGAATATACATTGAAATGTTAATTTCAATCGTGCTTTTGTGTGCTCAACTACTTATATAAATATTATTTTAAAATTTCAAAAATGTTGCTTTTTCATCAGCAAACTTGCAAATCTTTGTAGGATTGCTTTTATGTGATAGCTGCATATTTACATATTTATGCACATATAAGTGAACCAGACAAAAATATTTTACGATTTGCTTCATGAAATAATTATCCTTGGAAAGCGTACCGTAGTATCGTGTACTCAAAAGATATTTCGATTATTTTAAGCTGTTCTTGATTGTACTATCAAAATTAGCAGATTTGTAGTATCTGATTTTTAGTAAATTAACAAGAAAATTTGTTTGTATTGGATTCATGAAAAGTACAAATTTGGAATTTTTTCAAAAAGGAGTTACAGTTTTTAGTCAGATGGCATTGCTTTCGTGCTGATGAAGTGATTTGTTGTTAGTTCAATCAATTACATTTCTTTTTTGAAGCCTTGTTTTTTTTCAGAGTGTTGACCCGAGAAAAATCAATGTCACAAGGTTACAAAAATAAACCAAAAAAAGGAAAGTTGACTCTCGAAGCAAAGATCCTAAAGCAACACAATACCCACGTCAGAGGGACGCATTTCAGCGACTTTCCAATTGTACAAATAGTACTGCAAATGGCCATCACCAATTCCAAATTTTAGAGTTTTAAGAAATTTCTCGTTTTCCATGACATCCAATGCATTGAACACGTCAAATCCTTGATTATAAGCAAGTACCAAGGCATCATTCATAAGCTGGATTAAATCAGTCTTGGTAGCGACATTGTAATAACTGTAAGCAGCGAACAATTCCTTGTGTGTTGGATGGTTGATAACGAAAGAGGGTAAATGATAATAGCTGATAAAATCAGTGATTACACCTTTTTTGTTGGGATCTTCAACGACATAAGCGCTAACCACGCCCTTTTTTGGTAGCATCATGTGTTTGAATTCGTCCAAAGAAAAATCAACAAATAACTGAAATTTACTAAGATACGTCATCAGCAATTTCCATGCTTGTTCGCAATCCTCTTCTTTCATTTCCCGTAGCCCCGGTGTGACTGTTGTTTCGTTTACTCGACACAATTTTTTCAAACGAGGCATTGTCATGCGTCGACGCAAGGCAGAAAATCGTACGTCAATGAGTTTCTCCGGATTCAAAGAGCGATGCCAATAGCGGTTTTGAGCGACTGGTTTGGGGATGACGACGCCGGCAGTATAAACAGCTTGCCATATGTCACGACAGTTGACGCGTCGTGTGATCTCTCGAATCAATACTGGTGCCAATCGTTTCTTGCGTAATTGCTTGTGAACGCATAAGAAGTTGATTTCGACCATTTTCACTTCCTTCTTTTTCACATTGACCAGTGCCGGAACGGCCGTAATGCAAGCGCACAGCTTTTGCGATTGTACCACTCTCACACCTAAATGCCATTCTTGTAGGTATCCTGGCACCAAAAGGGCCCATTTTAAAAACTCACGAGAATAATTGAAGCGGAACATCGAATCGTCGTCTTCGACATAGTGGTCGGCCAAAAGTGAATACAGTTCGTTCAATTGTTTCATCTCGTAAATCCATGTCGAACCACTCAAAATCCTTCGGTAACAGCAATGGCTTTTTTCGCACATCGTCCAATGTCTTCACTTCCACTGGGTCATTTACATCATTTCCCACTTCTTGTTTCAGAGAAGGTACTGGCTCTTTGTCCCAAAATGCATGCGGTTCGTTTATGTCGACTTCCCATCGTCTCTTTCCTCGGATACCCCCTTGCTTCAATATTTCTTCCATGTTTGCTTGAGTCTTTTCCGTTTCTTCTGCATTAGATTGACTCTGATTCTGTTCGGCAGTTTGTGTTGCTTGCTTTTGTTCATTTACACTTTCTGGTTTGTCCTGCGCTGTATCACTCAAATCTTTCTTCAGTTTCTGGTCTTTTGCACCACCTTTCTTTTTGCCCTGTTTTCGTGACATGGTCTCAATTGCACAAATGTCAAGAAAAAATATGCAAAAATATCAGAACAAAAGTATATTATGCCCTTAGAAAATGGTAATCTAGTAAAAAAAGAAAAGGAACTTTTTTTAGCCAACACTCAAGCACTTTGTCTAAAAGACATATCTGATATTAAAAGATTACAATTCTGAAAGTAAATTATTGCAAAAATGATGTATCGTTTACAAACAAAACAACAAAGAAATTAAATTGGAGTTTAAAATAGGTATAGGACTTGATTTGACGAAATTATTGACTTTTTTTTGATGTGATAATAGGCAAACTGAATGTTTCTTCAATTTTTTTAAAAATAGCAGAAGAAGAGAATACGTTAACATCTGAAAAATGGCGGATTAAATTATGTTAATGTTCAACAGCACAAGAAAAGAATTTGAATAGAATACTGACATTTCTATTCGATATTGAAAGAAGTTTAGATTGGCACGAGAGCAATGCACTAAAAATTGGAATTGTGGGAAAACGCTGCTTTTCCAACTCAAAAACCCGAACACAATCTCCAATTACATTGTTTAACCAACCAAAAAAAAAAAAAAATAAGCAAAGAAACAAACTTCAACATTTTGCAAAAAAACTCCATGTTTCGGTTTTACTTTTGTTCTCAAAAATTAGGCTTTAAAAAAAAAGAGTTAGCTCTTGTCTTTTGCTTCATCTTTGTTTGAAGACGCATTAATATCCAGCATATTGTTAGCATTGTCAGTGGTGGTAGCAGTTTCTAATTTGTGTGCAAGAGTTTCCAGTTGCTGATCTTTGTCAAACGCCTTCGGGAAATAACACAATAACAAGTCATTAGTTCCAAATCGGTGTTGTGCCAATTGCGAAGGATGTAGATTTTCTAAATTGCACGAAATGACATTGAGCCCACTTTGTGCGACTTGCGGAGTGGTGAGCAACGTGCGACCCAATAACTGCGGTGGAGGCGGAACCAAATCCAGATAATAAGCAGCCAACTCTCTCGAAAATTGTTTCAAACGCGTGGACTCGTTGGGAATGATGGGATGATTATCCTTGGCCCCAATGTTAGTTAAATACTTTTGCGCATCGTCATAGTTGCCAAAGACGATCAACTTGTGTCCTGGTTCGATTACTTGTTGAGCGTGAGGAGGACTGTTGGTATCGTAGTCAATGCTTATTACATTCAATCCGTAATTTCTCAAATTGCTACCCGCCAATGTCATTCCAGCAAGAGACTCGGGAGCTGGGATCAAAAACAAATGACGCTCTACAAATTGTTGAATCTGTGTTTAGTTTGTTATTGTGAGTTGTCATTGCGCCAATTTCAAAGAGAAGAAAATTACAACAAAGTTATTCGTTAACTTTTTTGTGTTGATCTTCCGTTTCATTGTTCTCCTTGCAATACTTATCCGAATTTTCGCTTTTTACCGCATTGCCATTTTCATCGCAGCCTTCTTTTGTGACTGTTCTGGGAGAGGAGTGATCAACAGGTTTGGAATTGATGACGCCATTCTGGCCCACGTTACTCGCAGTCAAGACAGATTCGGATGGCATCTTCGTTGGATTGTCTTTCATCTCTTTGTTCGCGTTTAATGCCGTCTGTGTATTTGTTTGTTTGTCCCTTTTTTATGATAGGAAGAGGATAAAGGAAAGTGCTTACACATTGCAATTGTTGTTTATTTAACGGCGGCTTCAGACAATCGCATCCTTTTGGCAGAATGGCTTTCGGCGTCGACAAGGAAGCTCGTCGATCCTGGAAATTGGACTTGGGTCGAACCAAAGTCCTTCATTTCTGTTAAGTTGCGCTTGTGACAGTGTCCAACGTTGGATCTGTGGATCGCATCGTTGTTGGTCAACGAATAGCAAGAGCGGACATCATTCGAAGGATTGGAATTATGAATCGACAGTTGATGCATATTCTCCAACACATTGGCCGCCATTTGCTCGCGCTCATTCAGAATACGATGACCACACATTTTGGAATTGTCGGTGCTGTTCGTCGTTCTCGAATTGCCATTTTGGAATACTCTGTCCGAGTCTCTTTGCGGGCTCATCAATGGAAAGAGTTGAGGGATCATCGAAGAGAGTAGCAAAGTGGGATCACCTTCATTGAATCTGGGAGGTTGCGACATTATACTGTTATTGTTGCTCTGCATTATGGAATCCAATTGAGTCAATTTGTTCGTTGCAGATAACTGAACATCTCCACAGCAAAAGGGTAGCTATTTTTTTTCACAGCCACACACATATTCATGTACAAACACATATGTTTTTTTTCACACACGTGTATACACGGGAGACAACAACAATGAGTCATCCAAACTGTAGATTGTCACATATCATAAAAAGAAAAAAAGAGGGGGAAAAAAAGAAGGCGACAGTTAGTCCGACAAAGCAATGACTCTTTTTGTTTGTTTGTATGTTTTTTTTGACCTAACAATAGGCACAGTGGAGCCATTAGGAACAATCGTGGGGGCAACAAACGTCGGATACGACGATGTGTGTTGGGGCGTGGTAGCATTAAATTGAAAAGTCGAGAATTGTGCGGCATTGTTTACGGATGGCATAGTAAAGGAGTTGGGATGGATCCATTGCAACTGTGGAAACCAATTGACATTGGTATTTGTGTTGGAAACAAACAACTGTGAGGAGTCCATATCTATATCCATGAGTTCTCTTTTGCATCCATTTGCAAACACGTCGCGGCCAACTGTCTCATTTGCATTCGCATTCGCATTCGCATTCGCGTGATGCTGCGTGTCATTCTCGTTGAATGTGGCGTTTTCGACATTGCGCTGTTGCACTTTTTGGACATTTACCTTTTTGTTTTTGCGCTCCATCTTGTTTCCCGTGTCTCGTTCTTTGTGATACTTTTGCTGACGATGCCGAGAACAATAACCTTCCGTATCTCTCACTACTATGTCGCTGCATCCATCCCACTGACATGTATGCATTGCAATGCCTAATCCCTAGTGTTATCCCCGATCATCACATAGCAAAACGAACTTGCACCCACAGACACACAAAAATAAATATATATGCAAATGTATACATTGACGTACAATCCAAAAAAAAAAAACTAACGTGTTGAGCAACCGCATTGGAAAATAATTGCACAGCTTTACACAAATTCGATTTCGCACAATGAATTGCTTCGCTATCTTTCCTCACATGTGGGGTAATGAAGTTGATTATAATTGTTCCGTCCTTTGCGAGTTTTTTTTTGCGCGCACTGATGCGAACATCGGTCACTTGATTGCTTTTCAATAGTGTTCTCATCCACTCGTCTGTAAAGGCACTTTTTCGCAACTCTCCCCATTGTTTGAAACTGCACTTCAGCAAATAACGAGTTTTTATCTTTTTTTTGCACACCCCCCACCCCCTCTCTCTCAAATGTGTTTCTTATTAAAAAAAAAAATAGTATACAAACGCATGCATATATTCAAATCGATCTTTTTTTTGTTACACGTGTTTATCTTAACTTCCAATTCTGTCTTTCCTTTGATAAGAAAACTACATTGATATTTGTGATTCTATTTTCACATTGTCACATCAAAGCCTTGTTTTTTGTTTGTTTGCTTTTTTCCCTTTCTCAAATGTCTCGTAAGTTACAAAACTGGAAATATTTTTTTACATTTTTTGTCACCATGTGTACACACTCGTGAGTGCTGTCCAACTATCTTTTATCACAAAACCACTCATCCTTTGTCACACTCCCAAGTACTTTGCACACCACAAAAAAAAAAAAAAAGATTGAAAGAAATAGAAATGAGAAAAAAACAAGCATAACATTGTGCTTGAGTACGAAACGTACGGCAACACCCAACACACTGAATCAGACAATTTTTGTGCTTTCTTGATTTTCACTGCTTTTTTGATTTTCGTTTGTCTTTGTATGACAAGTTTCAGACATCTTAATTGAGAAAACCACTGAGGATAATGATCAAACAAAAAAAATAGCGCTCGATTATTTTTGAAGCCTGAATACTTGGAAAGTTTGAATTATTAGTACATAACAAGCAGTTTTCAACAAAAGGAGACGCCCAAGGGTGCCGTTTCAACACTTTTGATCTTTCATTTTTCATTGGGTTATGACTTTATTTTTCTGTTTATCAAAATACAGGTACTCTTATTTGTATGTACATATTCTCTGTACAATTGTTTAATTTTTTGCCACATCGGACGAATAACTATGCTGAATTGGGAAACTGACAAAAACAAAGATCAGTCACTTGTCCAATAAGAAAATATAAAAGTAATGTGAAGAGGTTGAGGAAGCTATTTTCAAAACGTTATCTTACATATTAAAAACTTATGAACAAATGTACACAACAAAAAAAAAAAAATTTTACAATAGCACGCAGCAATTGCAACATCCACCACAACATCCAGTGTTATATTGCAGCACAACCTTTTCCTTATTGTTGGATTTTACAGCATCATAATTTTCAAGGATGCACACCCGCCATTTTGGAAACCACGAGTTTTTGTTTAAATACTTGATTGGCCCTGGGATGTTCGGCATCATGTATTTGTCAAGGTCTTCCACACCTGCCCATGAATGCATTGCATACAACATCAACGGCAAGCTCAAGGCATTCCCACCTAAGCCTTGATCCCGAATGATTTGTTGAACAATTTGATCATGTTCTTGCAGAGTGAATTTTCCTTCTTCAAGCAGGCCTGGAGTCTATTTGAATTTTTAGTCAATGTATTTAAAAAAAATTATTGTTAAACCCAAGTGCAATTCACTTAACAAAGCGCTCTTCTTCACTCAAATGATCTTCCAAATCTCGCAAAAACTCGTCAAAGTTGCGCACAAGCTCGTCGATAAACGCCTGATTAGTGTCGATTGATTCCAATGCTCCCCAGTTGTTCACTCGCGCATACTTGTGCAAATTTTCGGTCATCTTGGTGCCCATTTCAATGATCTGCCTGTGGTCCTTTGTAAACCGCTCTGTGCAATTTCCATTTCAATGTATTCCTTTACTATTCAATCTCTTCCCCTTTTCCAACAAACATGCAAATGTACCTGGAAGCTTCTCTACCCTTTTTTTCAAGGCAGGGAAATAGATTTCCTCCTCGCTGTGGTGATGATGGTGCAACACTGGCCAGTACCATTCGTCCCACATCTTGGCTAATACTACGAGTTTCCACGGGGTTTTTGACAAGTCATCGGCATGCAATATTTCTCTGAGTATTTGGTGCATCAAGCGTAATCCCTCATGCGGTATCAAAATGGCACTGTCTTTCCATTTGTTGAGCAAGTCACCTGGACTGTATGTAGTAATTATAGTGCTAGTTGGTCCTTGGTATTTTGGAAATCCTGTCAAGTTTATCTCAACAGTTTTTTGTGGTGTCTCTTTGTTTTCTTCCGCTTTTACTTCTACTTCTGCTCCTTTATTGTCGTCAGACATTCTCTTAAATCAAGTTTACTTAAAAAAGAAACGTGCAAGCTAGCTTTTTTTATTTTGCCAAGAGTAAGGAAAAAACAACAATGTGAAGGGATGCACGAAAATGTGGTTCTCGATTTCATCAGCAACATTGTTAATGAGAAAATTCAAAAATAAAAGTAATATATATTACTCGAAATTTTTGTGTTGCTCTTTCTTAAAAAATTTGTTTGGATTGTAATCTCAGTTTATATTTGTGGATTGCTTTAAACAAAAAGGCTTAGACCTCATCCTTTCCACTCACAGCACGACTTCGATTTGAGGCTTTTGTCTTGAAACTGGGATTTGGACTCATCCAATTTGTTGATTTGTTTCCGATATGATTACGTGTGCAACAGTTGAACATGGCGGTAGTCCTTCTCCGAAGTGACGGAAACAACAACAAAACAAAGTACAGCGCAACAACGAACGAAAGCAGAGGCAAGAAAAAGAACCACTTTGGAATATCCAACTCCCTTAAGTTGGAAGCATAAGGTGCCTGCGAAAGAGAAATCAATACAAAGAAATTGTCATGTAGAGCGAGCAATAGAGAGAGAGAGAGAGATAAGAAAAAAACAGAGAATGGAACTTGTGAATTTTAGCTTCAATTCCGATGACAGGTCGATCTTCATTTGAAAGTGTTTTGTCGTTGAGCGTATCAGCTACACGCAATTGTTCAAATCTGGTGTAGCGTTTGATTGCAGGACATTTGGGCTGTTTCCCTTTTCCTCTGACTTTGGAAATTGCATTGAATTGCTCCTTGATTTTCGTCAGTCGCATGGGTTTGTGTATTTTGTGATTGTCTATTAAATTGAATGTCGAATTCTCGGTGACTACTGTCAATGCACGGTCAAGGTCTTCGTCAATTTTCCCAATTGTGGCATATCTTTTTTTTTTTTTAATTCATTCATTTATATTTATATTTATTTCTTCATTCCTTTACATTCATTCATAATGTCAGCTAAACAAAAATAGAGAGGGATAAGTGAAACTGCAGCATTTGAAAGAAAATCCAAGTACAATCACTTTTTTTCAAATTGGAATCCAAACAAGTGGAATCTCCATACATTGCAATACGACCACTGTTGTCACTGTGTTTAAAAAAAAAAAAAAAAAAGTGAGTCCGAATTAAATGTGCACAAAATCGAAAAGAGTACAAAGAGGACAAAAGAACAACGAAACAATCAAACTTTTTAGTGATAAATTTGGTGTCATAAAATCCCAAAATAGGCACCATTCGAGTTTCGTGCTTTTGTTCTGCAGATTGTAAATTTACGTGCAACTGTTTGCATTTATTGTATTGATTTGCAAAGAGACATGCGCAAGTCTGTGTTGTGTGGACCCTCTTGCTCTCGCTTAACGAGTTTGCCGTTGGCAGGAAAAGTGCCAATGGCATTGCCAGACTGGAAAAAAATGGATGGTTGATCGGGATGGATTTGGTACTTCCCAAGACCAGCCCAGTTACTCCATTGAATACGAAATGGCAGAAGCAAATCATTCAACGCTGGGACATTGGCTCCCCCAGTCAAAGCGTCCCACAAGGACCTGGTGTTGTCATCGAAAAAGCGGATCCTTTCCGCAATTTTCTCATTGTACCAATCTGCGACTATTACTAGCGATAGTCCGTGTTGTAGAATATCGTCTTCGAGTTTTTCAATTTCTTCTTCGAAGAATTCCTTTTGTGACAATTTGATTTATTTAACAAACAAATAAATAAACAAATAAATACACACACACATAAAATCCAAATATTCTATACCTCTTCCGGATCGACGATAATGAGAGCCGCATAATGAGTAGCATTGACGCAGGTGTAATCGGTCCCCAAAACCTCAACAAAATAGCCCTTGTCTTTCAAAGCGTCATACAAACCGTGGTAATTGGTGTGCAAATGGTCGCCTGTCCAATCCAACATATCTTTGTCTATATCCAAGTCGTCTCTCGGAATGTAGCCCAATGGATATTGCAAATTGCGAAATTGGTCCCACAGCATACGCTTGTTTCGAGGAGGGGTTGGGATTATACTCAATGTCACTGGGATGTGGACTTGATGTTTTACCCATTCATTGGTCTCTGTGTTGTCTTTAAAGTTGTATACATATACATTATGTGTATTTATTGTATTTATTATATTCATATGTGTATGTGTGTATGTGTCCATTATATACAAGAAAACGTATTACTGTTTGCGTATTGAATAACATAAACATCCATCGAAATGCGAATTGTCAGACGATCGACTCGTAATGTGTGTGCAGAAGACTTGGCAGTAATGAAAAAAGCCATCCAACCACACCACGGCCACAAAACAGGCGAGTATTGGAATTTGCACATCCAACAAGTCTTGAGAAAGAGACGAGTTCTGATCGCTGTCGATAATGGCAAAGGTCGGCGGATATCGCATTTCCCCTTGGACACTGAATGGATTCAGCACTGTGAAATTGAAAATGTAAGGCTGTGACGTGTAATACAATGGCTGTCTACAAAACGGCCAAAATTGGGGACATTGTGTCAAGTCCAATGCATCGGGAATGACGGATATGTGAGGTTGGTATTGTCGTATTTGGTCATACGCACGAAGCAAGTTGATTTTCCCCGACCCTTGTTCGAATATTCGCAAGTGTGGAATACGATCACTTGATCCACAAGGATTTGTCTCAACGATGCAGGGTTTATTACTTTCCATCGTTTCTCTATTGGAACTACGGAGGACAATAGTGCTGCGACCCCTATTTTTTTTTTTTTTTTAAAAAAAAAGGGTTTTATTGCAAATTTTCATATGTGTCGACTTTTCAATCGCAAAAGTTTGATTCGCAATTGCCGATGAAGTGACGTGTTTACCTCAGCTATTTTTCTTCACACCTGTGACCACTGGCGAAGCAACAGAGGTGCCGGACAACACACGACAGTCGCCGTTGATGGCGAGCCCATACAAATTGCGACCCACGGTGACGACATCGGGTTTGACACGGCCATATCCTGTCAATAAGGAAGACGAACACACGTGTAAGCACAATGTGACAACGAGACTCACAAAACAAAGGACATACCGTGAGGAAGTTCCCACGTGGTCATTCCACGTGATTGAAAGCTCGCAATTTGGTCATCTCTGGTAATGCCCCCAACGCCAATCACTTCCATTTGATCCGCCGGATTGTTGATCGTTCCATACTTCCCGTCATTGCCGCACGCCGTCACCATTATCACCTGATTGGCTTGCATTTCGCGAACCTACCCTTTGTTCATTCAGTGGTATTTCATTTGTAATGTGTGCGTGTTATGTAATGTGTGCGTGTTATGTTATGTGTGTGTATGTTTTTTTTTTTTTCCCCCCCCATTCACACAATTGTTTGCTTTTGGATTGATCCTTTTTTTTTTTTTTTTCCAAAACAAACAAAGAAAAATAGACATAAAACCAAATACCTTATCGACAAAGGGGATCAAGCCAGTCCGGTCCTCCAATGCTCAAATTCAACAAATTCATTTTTCGGAAAATGGCATAATTAAATGCGTCCAAAAACCACGATGTGTATGACATCTATATTGCATTATGCACACTTTCATTTGCTCCTTTTTATGTTTGTATTGTAATTATGTTGTGTTTGCTCGTGTCCAAACTTGCTCATTAGTAAACACACGAAAGGTATGTATGATGGCGTCAGGTGCAAATCCCGGACATTTCTTTGACGTGGATGCAACAATGCCAGCTACAAAAGTCCCATGACCAAGTCCGTCATGCAATTGGTTTTCACTTGTCCAATTCGTACGCTCGTCAATGTTCTTGAAATGCTTATGGCTTTTGTCAATCCCTGTGTCAAATATCGCGACATGTACTTCTTGTCCACTGTATCCATCATTCCACAGCTTCTGTGCTTCCAAATGCTCCGGCATTACCGTTGCATCCACGCTATTCAAATGTCGCCGACTTGTTTGTCTTTCTGTGTCTACCTTTTCATTTTCTATTTCGTCTGAGAATTTTCCACGCAAACGGCCACCTTTTTTTTTTTTAACCATGTTTGCAATTGCCATTGGGTTGTACTTATCTCTTTCGCAAAAACGTGTCGACTTACGCGTTACATCAACAAAACATACAACTTTGTTTTACCTGTGTGCGAAATCGTATCTTCATGTTGCAATTTGCGCAATGAAAATTGTTTGTCTGGATAAATGTATTTTATATCTTTCACGTTGTCACGCAAAGTTTGCTGCATTGTTTTTATTTCAAGTTCAAAAAAATTTAGCAAGTTTCTATTGGTTACTCTCTCTCTTCACTCACCAGAATTTTATCGGCTTCTGCGTTGTCGATAGACAGTACTACAAAGTCAGTGGGAAACTCAACCACGGACGGATTGTGCCGTGACAACATTGACCACGGCCTTTTGTGAATATGTTTGCTAACACTTGTGTGGCCTGATAACAGTTCCCTGAGCTGTTGCTCGCGCTTATCAAGCATTTCATACGAATGAAAGGCAACAATATAGCGCAAATCATACTCATCAAGTTCACATGAAGCTGCATCTTCCTCCACAAATGAATGACGATATATTTGTTTATCACGAATAAAATCGGTATCATTCATTTTATTATTTTTTAAAAAATGGACACATTTTTCCACTTATCAAAAGAGTTACTGAAACACAGAAACAAAACGACCAGTCAAAAACATCGGTTTACATGCAGAATATATGCGAAAATGCTAGAAGTTGGAAGATATAGAGTAGAGCGATGCTTAAATAATAAAAAGTAAATTGCAATCAAGAGGAAGGGGGAGTTTTGTTATGAAACCCTAGAGTCGATTATAACTCATATGGTGTGTTTACACTAGATATGTTGGTAGAATTACCGAGTAATGTAAATTGCGCAATATCAAACTATCCATTTGAACCGATATTCCCAGACTCAAGAGAACACCGAATCAAGAAAATCGTTCAACATGTAGTGAAAAGGAAAAAAGGGGGAATGGGGAAAAAGAAAGAAAGTAAAGGAAAAGAAATAAGGGAGCGAAAACCAAATCAAAAAGAAACAGAAACAGAAAAAGTTGCAGTCGAACGTATTTATGTGGAAAATAAGTATTACGATCCTAAACCGTGAAACGATTGAGCATTGCAAACACTTTTCAAGAATACCCAAGGGGACGCAAGACATAAAATCGGGGCATTTAATGAAACTTGGCAGATACAAAAACATAGCAATAAAGGGAACTAAAGAAATCCAAATGTGCGATGTAATATATGTGTGGATGTTTTATTGTGTAATAGCGGAAGATATTTTATATGTAGTGTCTAACCGTTTGTGTGCGTATTTGCGTGTATGTGTGATGTGTAAATTTTAAAACAAAGATGAAGAAAAAGAAAATTTTTTTTTTTTTTTTGTTGGAAAAAAAAAAAAACAAAACAAAGAAATTGCACATTTTTAATTATTATTTGTCACTATCGACACTAGAAGCCCTCGAACGGCCACCACTTCCAATAAGAAGAAGTGGTTCTTGCTGTTGTGAGCGATTCAAGGCGTTTTCGACATGACCTGAGACGCTTTTGCGTACTCCTTTCAAATGATCTTCAATACGTTCACGCAACTGGCAATACACGCAATCGAAAAATCCACAATGATATAACTTGGGATCATGAGGAGGACGCACATACTTTTCATGTTCGGACAGAGCCTTTTCGATCGAGTCCATGAACTCGACATGTAAGTCCTCGACCATTTTGGTAAGTTCTTTGATGAACTCCTCGTGGTCAATCTGTCGTTGCGTCTCCTCAGGACGGACATGCGTGCGCAAGAGAAGCAAATTGGGACGCGATTGAGTGCGAAGCGCAAGCGTGAGTGGAGTGCTCACCAAATCCTGGCCACTCCGAGAGCGCGTCAGATTGGACATCTTGGATTCGCTGCTGCGTGCAGAAGCCAGTAAAGGCATGCGACTGCCCTTGGGCGTTTTTTTGGACTCCTTTCTGACATTGATCTCTTTGCGAGAAGTGCTGATGTTGTCATTGTCGCTGTCTGTGTTTATTTCGTCGCTGTCACTGTCATTGCTGACATATTGGTTGTAGCCATTGTCATTGCTGTTATGCGATCTCCTTCTCTTTTTTTCTACTTTTTTTTGTTTGAGTGTTTTTGGATAATCGACTTTGGCCGAAGAAGACTGGACTTTTTGTGTCCCTTTTTTTTTTTCTTCTTCTTCATTATTGTTATTTTTTCCATTAGTACTCAATTCATTTTTTTGTTCTTTGTGTTCTTGTTTTTGTTTTTGTTTTTGTCCTTGTTCTTCTTCTTCTTCTTCTTCTTCTTCTTCTTC
>ASPP01022100.1:0-10255 GCA_000512085.1 Reticulomyxa filosa
TCGTCGTCAATGTCAGAGATATCTATTATTTTCGATATTTTGCCATGTGTCTGTTCATCCGCCCAACTATTTATTAGCGATGCAACCAGATTCTTGTCAAGACCGACATTACGAGCGGTACAACCAAGTTGCAGTTTTTTTTCTGACAACTCTGAGTTAATGATTCTATCTTTTCCAAATACTCTTTTTTTAACGACATAGCTTTTTTTTTTTTTGCATTTTTTTTTGTTATTAGATTTATTAAAAAATATGTATACAATATATGTATACAAATATATATTTATACGTATTTAAACTGCAATTAACCCAAAGTCGATTGGCAATTGTCAAAATTGGTTTTCCTTTTTCACCATTGTAATGTTCGGCCATCAAATCGGATTGCTTTACTAGCCATTGGAGATGCTCGCATATTCCGTATTTCTCTTCGTTGAATGTCGTTTTAATTGTCTCCACTTTTGTTTCTGTGTCGTCGTTTGTTGTATCACTTTTCCTAATTCGGCTCATTTGCCCATCTACTACCAACGTCTCTCTTCTGCCCTGCCACGAGTCCCGAATTTTATGTCGTAACTTCGCCTCTGGCAAAAAAACTCTTTCGAATTCATACAGCGTTTGCTTTTGTGCCCCTGCTGCTGCGATCATTAGTGCAAATTCCAAACTAAAAGGAGAAATAACTACTCTATTCTTTTTTAAGTCGTCCAAAAGACGATTTGAATGCATAACTGGGCTTTCTGAATTATTCACAACTTCAGACATAATAAATTTCAAGACGTTTAGGCACTGATTTCTCAAAATAAGAAAGATTTTGACAATGTTGGCTTTTTTTAGGTATTTAGACTAAAAGAAAGTTCATACTGAGATCCTCCGAAGTTCAATATTTAATGGAAGCGATGAAACATTTTTCCTGATATTGCAGGTTACAATTGCATAGTTATCTTTTGCAGAGCAATAAAATTTATAACGGTGTAAAAACCCAGAAACTCATTTGTTTAATATTTTTTAAAAGGCGAATGTTAGTCAAACATTTTCCTTTTCAAAGAGTATCTATATTTTTTTCACTACTAATGTTCATTATCTGCAATTTTCAGTGAATATTCTAGTTTTAAAAAATTTGTCAAAACTGTGAACAAATAATAAAGGATAGAAAGCCGAAAGAAAATTACTTTATCACCAGAGTCACGACGCAGAAAAACAAACTAGAATTAATATTTTTAATACATTGAAGCGCTAAGATACTTCTGCACTTTACAATTAATGTGATTGCTTCATCTTTTAAAAACTGAGATAATATTTGACATTGACAATGGCATGAATATAATTATCTTGAAAAGTATATTCTTGACAGTTTGATATCTTACAAAAAGGAATGCTTTCGTTCAATATGTTGATATATTCTATCAGTTAAAAAAAGACATTAAAATATTTCTATCTTTTTACGTATTTTGTATTGATGAAAAAAAAAGAAATTGCTTTTTTGGAATAATAACATTTTGATAAAAATTGAAGTATAAAAAATATATCAAGAAATATCAATATATATTTACTAAGCATATATGCCATTATGTGTAGAAAAAAATGATTGCTTTGCTGTGAATGAAAATGATGAATTACTGTATCAATTGGTTTTTTTGAATGTATTGCTCATGATTACTGATAATTAATGCAATAACTTCTCACAAATCATTAAAAAAAATTACTTTCTTACATATTTGAATTCTTATTTTTCCGTAAGCGAAGCGTTTGTTACAATAACATGACATTATAATCCAATTTCAACAGTTAAAAGATTTGCTTCTGTGCAGCCTCAAAAAAAGTGCAATGATAGAGGGAAAAAAATGAAGAAATAAAACAAACAGCGTTGGCTTTTACCTATAAAAAATGATAGTAAGATTTAAATCTTTGAAATGTTGCAAATGTGGGAAGGTTGGAATATTATTGAATATATTTAATGACATAGATAATGCTATTCTTTGCATTAGAGAATATTTTGTTCTATTTGTTTTCTCAAGAGTATCTGTGTATATAAAATAGAGTCATAAGATCGTAACGGTATAGCTCCAAAACCTGAGCACTTCCTATTTTTTTAAAGAGAGCAAATGAATAGTAACATTGCACATTAACTGTATCCAAAAAGAACATACGAAAAACATAAAAAAAGAAAATGCCTATCAAATGATAAAAATGTGGCATCAAAGTAGTAGCTAAACAATATTATAAATCCTGCTGATAGTATCTTTAGTTTTGAATCAACAAGCATTAAGTGCTGCTCACACTTTCTCCTACAAATACATCCCAATATATATAGTTTGTCCCGATTCCCACTTTTTCTTTTCTCCAATCCTTTTCCATTTTTTGCATTTTACTGGACATATTGTATGTGCCCAAAAACTCGCTCTATAAAATACACAACAAATTGTACTTATGTATTTTTCTCTCAAATACTCTCTGGGTTATAGTTTTATAACTGGCTCAGAAGACGTGTGTTTGTCTTTCTCCATTTTCTTTTTCCGCAATGTTTTGCGTTTCCTATGTAAAGTAGAGCAACTTTAAAAAAATAATCGAGTGTCGACAAAAAAATATTCAAATTACAACGTAAAAAAGAAAAAACTTGTGTTTATTTCGTGGCCGTATTTTGGATTGGCAGTTCTTGCAACAAAATCCTTCATAAATCATTTTCCCTTCTTGTACCATTAAAGAGCAATAGATACACTTTCTTCCTTGTTTACAATTAGCATTCATACTTTTGATTTGGCTTTTGTTTTGTTGTTTTTTTAAGTCAATTGTTTTGACTGACTCAATCTATGGGCATTTCTAGCACACAAAAATATTATTTTAGAATACCTAAAGCGGGCCACTTCATCCGAAGATTTGTTTAGTATGACAGTACGATCAATCTTGTTTTGCTTTCTGTATTGTGCTGGGCGGTTGTTTTCTGTCCCCCAGCTGTCTCTCACAGGCCGACACCAATTATCTGAACAGGACATCTTACAACTTCCTTGAGTCCTTAATTATAAGCGCCAACACTGAACACAATTTTTGATTCCTTGGAAGCAATCTTTAGATTCTCAGAAAAGGAGTTTCGTGGGTAAAGGTTGGTAAGAAAAAAAGGTAAAATTTTTCTAAAAGAAGGTATTGTGATTTCTTTGCAAATTTGAAACTCGCAAACACACAACATCGCTGGGCGCATTTGTACACAAATTTGCATATGTATCGGAGACCGCACAGCAAGAACAGAACAAAACAAAAAACAACAGCCAAACAAGGTAAAAAAATTAAATTTTCAAAAAAAAAAGAAGACATATGACCATAGATTACAACACAACACAAACCAAATCACCAGAATCTTGACAAAAAAATAGTTTTAGACACGCCCCCTAAAAATGTGTGTCACAGACTTTGTACAGTATATTTTCAAGGGTGATACATTTGTGTTGCCCTACTTTGCAAAAAGTCATTTCACAGTTTTAATTTTATGTTTCAAGCATCTTTGAAAAAATATATTGTATTTATTTTTCTTTGTTTATTTTTTGTTGTCATTTAGTAAGTTTTATTTTATTTTATTTGAGTTTATTTCATGGCTATTACATTGATTGTATTGATTTATTTATCGTTTTGAAAAGTAATTGAGCTTATCTACTCCCGACAAGACCTCCACTTCGTTGTGAACCATATTGCAAAGATCTCCTTTTAACTCCAAACTTTTTCATGGTCGTTGTGTCAGCGCGTTTAGCAGTGGAGCGACTGGACGTGTTGCCACTAGCAGCGGGGCCCAAGAAGGAAGACGAAACAGGGTTCATTGGATTATGCATCCTTTTTCCAGAGTTTTGGTGTCGCAAAGTTCCGATGGAAGAGTTGGTGATGGTCATGGGTGTGTTGGATCCTACGTCCACATTTCCAATCCACTGGCCTTCATTATTTGCGCTTCTCTCCGAGTTCCCAATGATGTTATTATGATTGGTACTTCGGCCAGAGACTCCAATGAGACCATGACTGCTTCGTTTGGATCGATGCAAGCTTTTGTTGTTGTTCAAGGCACTATTGTTATTGTTGTTGGCCAGGTCGTTGCCGCCGCCACCACCATTCATGGAAGATGGCTCTTGGTCCACTTCATTCATATACTTTCTCTCCATCTCGATTTCATCCACGACAGCCAAGACTAAGCCAAAGAACAAATTGGTGAAAATCAAGGTGACAATAAACATGAAGCTCATAAAAAAGAATCCCCAGGCAAAGTTATTTGTAGCCACAATCGTTTCGTTCATGATGTTGTTCCAGCCCTCGCTGACAAGCATTTGGAACAAGGACAGCCACGCCTGGCCGACTGAGGAAAAGCCAAAATACACAAACGAGGACGGAGTCAGGGATAAGTACTCGATTTGATTCCCCACCAAGGCTGTTCCGAATACTGCGTAAACATAGAACACTAACAACATGAGCACAAAGAGACTGGAGAATCTCGGGATGACTTTGAACACAGTATACACGGCGGCACGCGTGGTACGGATTAAAGTGAACATTCGAAACAAAGGGAAAATCATTGGAAGACGGATCCAAAAGTCTTTTTTATTGGTGTTGAGATAAAAGTTTTTGCCATAGGCCGCTCGGGTGACACAGAACAAGATGACGGAGACGAGCACGATGACGAGATCAAAGCGATGGGCAAATTGGCGGTGCAATAATTCCAACGGGTCGTCTTTTCGAGGAGGGCCATACATCATTCCATTGCGCGTGATATCACCCACACGGATGAAAGATGAGCTGGTAATTCCAGGATTGAGCAAAGGAGTGGTCTGTGGAAGAAATCCAGTACTGGCATTGCCACTGCTGCGGGGTTGCCAGATAACGACATTGGATGGAACGAATGGCCACTGTTTTGACTAAATTTCATTTGATCGTCTTGCACCAATGCAGGCACACTTGTCGGGATTGGTATTAATGGAATGACACGACATTTGCTGATGTTCCAGTAATAATCCCATCCATACACGACCAACTTGATAAATACATCAGACCCGTTTAATAGCACGCATATCCCCAACATGATATCCAACATATTTAACGATAATAGGCCGGGGTACGTGCCATACATCATTAGCAACATGACTTCGGTCAATATGATCACCAACACGGCTTGATTGAATGAGTTCTTTTCAATGATCGATTTTCGGAGCCAACTGCGCAGCGAATCATCCTCGACAATATCCGTGACAGTAGGTTTATTGTACAGCCTTTCCAAATGTAATACGAATTCGTTAATTTCGATTTGATCATCGCCGTCGTCGTCGAGACTATCAAAGCCTTGCAATCCGCGCACCAATTCCTTTGCTTCCTTCCCGGGAATGCGTTTCAAATAGCTAATAAACGATTCAAACTCGGTTCTGGACACCACATTATCATTGTCCAAATTTACCAAGCAAAACGCTGCTATGAACCCAGTGCGTTTGAAAAATTTGCGTCGCTCTCTTTCATCACTATTGATAGCACTAAATCCTATACAACATTTATGTTGCAAATATACAATATATTTATACATATATATATATATATACATATATATATATATATTGGATATCAAATACAAAATACTATTCTATTGCATACCCTCTTGGAATTTAGACACGACTAATGGAATAACAATAAAGGTCCCTGCGATGGTCAATAGGATAAAGTAAAAGATGAAACCTTGCGACCTGGCGACGGCGGCGTATACAACGGCTTCGTAATTTTCACCCGAGATCATGAACACAAAGCTTTGCATCATGGAGCGAATAAAATTATAAAAGGACTGAAGGTTGGAATACTCTAAGAAAATGCCGAATCGGAAGATTAGAGTCCCCGTAACGGCGGCGATAGCCCACACCACAAAGTACAACACGACACCATCTCTGGCCTCGTACATGGTCAAAAGAAAGGCATACAAAGCACCAAGCAATGTATCATTGGCCAGAATCAAAATAAACGGCCGCACATCAAAGTACCCGGACAGGACAAAGTACGAAGCGTGCGCGACAATGACGTCCAAGATGACAAGGACAATGAGGATAACGCGGAAGACAAACACACGCATTTGTTGTCCGGGAGATATCAACGAATTGGCCTCATTGTCTTGCCAGCGGAATTGAATTAGTCCAGTCATCCAAATGTCCAATATTTCGACAAACACGAACAGGAATTCGGCTGTTAAAATCCCGGTGCTATAGCCATGATGTTTGCGCAATGTCTCTCGACTGTAAGGTTTCCAAAAAGCTAAAAACAAGTGAGCGATCATGACACAATGGAAAAACGTGAACCAAATCTTGCTCGAATGGAACGTATACAAAGTCAAGCGGTGCCACGAATGGCGACCAATCTGTTCCATTTGCACCACGGTGATAATGTTTAATCCCTGTTTGGCCTGTTTGATATGGTTTAAAGCTCGTTTGTGATAATGGTCCAACATGTCTTGTCTCGATGTCGGGTTATTCCTCGTCGTGTCATGCTCGCGCAGCCAACTCTGCAGACATGCGTCACGCACTGACTGTCGAATATTTTCGCAAATGAATTCTAGCACATTTGTGTCTGAATTGATTGCCCATCCATCGCTTTCTGTTTTTTTCGCGTTTTCATTCTCCACACCGCCGTTCGGATCCGCGACACTGTTGCGAAGCGTCCCACTGTTGCCTTGCTGCTGCTTTTTAGGTGAAGATACTGCAGGGGGGATTAAGGCGCTGACCAAAGGCAAATTTGATGGGCGCTCTTGATCTTGATCTTGCTCTTGCTCTTGTTCTTGTTCTTGTTCTTGTTCTTGTTCTTGTTCTTGCTGTTGTCGTACTAACTGCTTCTCTTCCGACAAAAATCGCATCAACTGACGCTCCTCTTGGGCGAATATTTCGTCCTCATTCATTCCGTGATAGTGTCCGGAGAAGTCGTCCATCCCACTCCACCCGTATTTCTTGTTCAGCCACATCAAGTATTCATCTTCCCACTGCTCTATTGTTGATTCGAAATTACGTCGACTCACTGCGTAAATATACGCTAAAATCTTAATTAATTATTTATTTATTTGTTTGTTTGTTTGTTTACATAAATAAATAAATCAACCAATCAATAAAATGTGTGAATGTGTGTGTGTGTGCCATTCGACTTACAATCAAAACTCCAGCGATGGAAATGATGCCCAAAGCTGCATATTGCTCAAAGTCCCCACTAAACACTTGCTGTGACAAGCTGAATACCAGAATCCAGTCCAATTTGGTCCAATAGATGCAGTTGGTAATGCTGGACTTATCGCTGCAGTTGCATTTGGTAATGTTAGACTCGCCGTTGAACACGTATACGCCAATGGCGGGATAGCCGAATATCTGCTTGAGAGTTGAGAAATGGTCTGGCATGGGTATTTGATTGGGCGACGACTGGATCAAGTATTGCGTAACAGACGAGATGGTGGTATCGTTAACGTCTTCGGCCTGCGTAACGTAGGAAATGGTATCGGAATATGGGGACAGTGCGGTGGAGGTTAAGTTTGACTTGTCGTTTCGATCAAGTACCATTTGGGGGAATTCGATATATTGTAATATCTACAATTGCATCGTGCATTGGTCATGGCGAACAAGGAAAAGTTTAAGTACGACATGGTCACGGTCTTATTGGGACGGTGAAGCTTTTGCAATGTGGCGAGTTTACTTGGATTCCAAATATGGTCGTGGACAATATTGGAAACATTTCGAAAGGAGAGCAAGACGCCAATGAAATTTGTGCTGGAAATTTTATACAGCCCTAGGTAACAAACAGTCGCGCCGCGGAAGCACGAGTAAGGCTTTGACCATGCCACCATAACTTCTTTGTCAGTGAAGTAGTCGATCAATTCGAACGTGGCTTTGAACGTCACACAGTCTCGAATCTTGCTGTTCGTGGATGAAACTTTCCACCACAAGCACTTGTCGTTACTCACACCTGTGGACAATTGCAAGTTAGTGTCATTCGCGAACGCATATCCCTGCGTAAATTTGTAGCTGGTCGTGTTTTCCACTCTCACCACACCCAACACCTTATAGCTTTCCCAAAACGTAAACAAGTCACTGTTATCTGTCTTATTCGCCACATACATCTTTTTAAAGTTTTGCAACATCAAACGGCCTTTCAAGTATTCGTATTCCATTCCTAATTCGCCAATGCTCGTAGCAATGGACATATAGTTTTGCCTCATTTCTTTGATCGCGTTCGACGCCAGCGATCGACACCCGGTATAACTCAAGCCAATGCATACCAATACCAAAATCGCCAGTATTGTTTGTGCTCGCGAGGCATACACACCCCATTTGGTCTGCCATTGACTCAATTCGCGGTTAAATATAGATCGCATCAATTGTCGCTTGATATTCGACTGCAGATGTTTTTTCTGCTCTTCCTTTTTCCAATTTCGAATGTGCTGTCTCACCTGCTTCGCCGACATTTTATCCACACGCTGTTTCGCCGCCATCACATCTGCCGTTCTCGCACGTCGCAACATCGGACCCTGTTCTTCGGTCGCCGTTGACTCTTCTTTTTTTATCGCTTTCGCCAACTGTGGGCCCGTAAGTAATACTTCCCCACTCGTCACATCTTCATCATCATCATCGTCATCATCGTTATCATCATCATTATTGTTATCATCATCATTATCATCGTTTCTCTTTTTGCTATTGTGGTTATCGTCATTGGTATTATATTCATCATCGTCAAATTCATATTCCTTCTCTTTCTCATTTCTGTCATTCAAGTCCAGCAATAGATTCAGTCGAGGTTGTTCTTCCATGTTCTGCAACACCTCTATTTTTTTTTTGTCCAGCTCCGAAGGATGCGTACTTCCTATGGAATGTCTTCGAGGTGTTGTTTTGTTGCTTGAAACGTTACCACCAGTATTTTTTTCATCCGCATCATTTGCATTTGCATTTGCATTGGCATTGTCTTTATTCTTGTCGCTGGCATCGCCATTGATATTGTTGTCTCCATCAGTGGCCGACTTTTGTAATGATACCAGTTCCACTTGTTGTTGTACGGCGTAGGAGTTGGGATTGACGGATGCCATGTCGTTCTTGTCAATGGTCCTGGTGTAGCGCAGATCCCGAATTTGCGACAGCAGTTGATCCTTCTGTTGTTTAGCCTTCACCATAATATCCTTCACGATCGCCGCGTCCGGGCCTTTGTTTCCTGTCTCCTCGTAAATGGTCGCAAAGAACGGATGAAGGCGATACCGTTCGTCAGAGGGGATAACGGGTACCGCCTGGCCAACGAAGCCGACGATGATGGCGAGGAGACAACCTAAGCCTGTCAGCACAACGACGACAGAGAAAGCGTTATTGGCGTTTTGGTTGACGGCATCCAAGGGATAGACGATAACACACCAAAAGCATAGTCCTTTGCCAAGGTTAACTCTTCGCGTGTACATAGAATATTGTTGATCGTAGTGCAATTGGCCGCTCGTCTTGTCGAGATATTTACGTCGACTTTTGAAGTCTCCAATGGTCTGTGCAATTGCTTTGGAGTACGATGTCTTGTTTGCATCTTCATGGTTGTCACTAAACGTGGTGCCACTACTGTTCAGACTGATATTGCTGTTCTCACTGCTGTGCGACGAGATTTGATAGCCCTGCTCGTAGGTCGAACTGACAAACACATCGGCATAATCGTCGTCGCTGACCCAATACACGACTGCATCAAAGTGTAAATCCAGCGAATGATACTTTGCGTCGATCTGCGAGGAACGCATCACAACGACGGTGGTTCGATTCTGCTCCTCGTAGTATCGAAATCGCGAGATCCATATGCTAGGCGATCTCCCACGCAATTGTATGTCGTTAAACCAATACAAACGTGTGCCATTCTTGGACTTCTGGCTATACGACCATATATCGTTCAAAATGTTGGCCAAAGAGGACTTGAGTTGGGCCCCGTTATTCCGATACTCTTGACAAGACAAGCCTTGAGACAGGTTGCCATTGCAAGCAATTATTGATGTATTTTCTATCACAATGCCATCTACGTGCACTATTCCATTGTTATTCACCAAATCAAATATTCCGTCGATTGTCGGCTTCACAATCGTGGATTGAAAGTAGTAATTGTACAACTCACTCGTGTTATCCGATGACATCTTCTCTGCGAAATCCAAAAATCGATCGCTCACAAAAAACAACTGTTCCGCGATCAGTTTTGCAGAGTCGCCTAACACCGCATCGCCCATGTTCATCAGGCCTTTTACCGTTGCGTACAATGGCAAGCTCCTTTTTTTTTAAAATTC
>ASPP01022115.1:0-14524 GCA_000512085.1 Reticulomyxa filosa
AAACTGTTTTTAAGCTCTCTCTATCCCTCTTTTCTTTCTTCTATCCACCCCCTTTTTTTTTTTTTATGTACGTACCTTTGCTAGGAGTTCACGGTTCTGCTGGTCGGGTTGGAGATGCAACCTCTCTTTCTACACACATATGCAAGAGCAAAAAGGCTAATGACACCCTCAAAGTAGTAAGGTGGATGTTACTGTGACTTTGGTAAATAGGCGTCGTGTTAGTGAATTTATTTGTATATTTAGACGCGAAAATTGTTGGGGTTTTTTTAATTTCTTGGTTCTTTTCGAAGAGGGGCCAAGCTCAACTGTTTACTGCTTTGCTGCGGTTTTAAAACTTGATATTGTTGCCATATATAACGCTTAGGATTGCTCAAGATTTATATTGCAATCAAAATTATTGTAAGTTAAGAATTTGTGTCAAAAGTTGCTTTAGGAATGAAAATAAATGCACATCTAATCATTTCAATTTTTCGTCGACGTCTACAAAAAAGGGATCATCATTTAAGTCTCTTTTACTCAACAACAAAATATTGAAACGATCGCTCAATATGAGCTGCGTAAATAAAATCTCATAAGTATAAAAGAAAATGTTATTCTTATAATATAATTAAATACGAACAAAAAACCACAAGTATGTGTACAAAATACACTAAATAAATTATGAATAAATTAATCTAAGTGCTATATCTAGATCATATATAAAATTATTATTTTTGTTTTGGGGACAATGAATATGGAAACAAAAAGTATTACCATATTTATGAGCATTTTATGTTTTTTTGTAAACAGCCACATGAAAGAAGTGCAGAACAATTTGTATAGTTGCTGTGCAGCAGGAAAAATGGTAATACTATTTTTTATTTTAACTCAAAAAAAGGTATTAAGCTCATATTTTCAACTTTCCTTCATCAAAAGACAGTAGAATCATTGACGAAATTTGCACTCACGTTGAAAAAAGGCATAATGTACAAAACTTTTTATATTAGACAAATTTTTACATAAAAGCAATAAAACAAACGCTTAAAAAATAAAAAAAAAGGTAAAAATGAAAAAACTCTAAAAGAAAATAAAACTATAAGCCAGCAGTCAAGATATATCTTTATTTATGTGTTTTTTTATTCGACGAGTTATACAGAAATGTGTTTTTGCGTATCTTTTGAAATACAAAATGTACCGAGTAAAAGTTAGACATATATGTAATGATATATCAAAATAAGACAGATTAGTAATAGATGTTGGTGTGTTTCTAATTATGTATTTTTCTTGCTGTGTTGATATTGACATTTGTTATTTTATTGCCAAGCAGTAATTGGCCTTATGAAAAGTTTTATGTGGATGATTAAGTAATTTAAGACATAGTATTACTTTTTGAATGTTATTGATGTGTAATATATCTTTTATGTGATTTTGCATTAATCAATTTGCTTTTTATCGTTGCCTTTTGAGTGTTTTATTTTGCAAAAATATTAAGATATCACAGCAATAAGATAAATTTTTTCAATTTATTTTTGATTTTAATTGCTTTATTATGTGTCAAACATTAAAATTAACGTATCCAAAAATTGCACATTAGTTTTTTTAAACAGCAAATGGATAGTTGAATATGTTTTTTGTTGTCCCATTATTCTGTAAACCTGCAAATGGTACAAAAAGAGACAAAAAATTGATTTATTGTCTTGACTAAATCTATTGGTACATAATCATTGTGATCAATTCTTTAGAAATCTTTGTTTTCTTATTTTGAATAAATATGGCAAAGTAAACTGGGAACGAAAATTTTTACCTTACCTCAATTTCACTTGGCACAAACAATAGCGCAATATTTTCGTTTCAAAATTCAGTGTATGCTTTTTCTTATGTTAGCTTGATTCGAACAATTGCAACTACTTTGTTCTTGATGAACAAATAGGCAATCTCAATATGGATTAGTCAAGTTGGACTGAAAAAAAAAAGATCAATCCTTTCCAAATGTTTTCTTTCAACTTAAGCAGGCAAAAAAAAAAAAAAAAAAAAATTCAACATGTAAGAAAGATGTACTCCATATTTACAATACGTATTAGACAACACTAAAAAAAAACCTACTTAGCAAAAAATAAGCAGTAAACACGTCAAAAAGAGTCAACTATATCATAAAAAATAAAAGATACCTCTATTGGTTCCCCATTCAATTGCCTAGCCTTTTGTTTCATGCGCAAGGTACGCCAGTAGTATTCTCCTAAGTGCAGGACGTGTTGTTTCCATGCTTCCTCACAAAATTGGAGCGCCTTTTTCTTGTTCCCGTGAGCTTCACATAAAAACATTAAGCGTTCAGCTGAACTGCTAATTGACATATCTTTTTGTCCAAATATTTCTTTCTTTATCTTTAGCGAATGTTCAAAATATTCGATTGCTTTTTCATTACGTCCAATTCCAGAATACGCATCTCCCAAGCGCTCATACACAACATCAACATCAGAGCTGTTAATACCAAAAATTTCAATTCTGATTTTCAATGCGTTTCCATAATACTCCAATGCTTTGCTGTGCCAGCTAGAGGGTGCCATTTTGAAATATGTAGTGGCAACATCAGCATGATAAAAACCAAATATATTTAACCTAATTTTCAATGCCTTTTCATAATATCCAAATGCATTTCCCGTGTTTTTGAGTTCGTGAAGAGAGGCCAAATTTTGATATGAATTAGCAACTTCGCTGTGACTGGCTCCAAACATATCGAGTCCCATTCTCAAAGCTTTTTCATAGTATTCAGTTGCTTCTGTGAGCCGGTACTGAGCCAAATGCAAATGTCCGAAATCGTTGTGTGACTCTATAATTTTTCGGTGCTTTGCTCCAAAAAGAGAGAGTCTAATTTGCAATGCTTTTTTAAAACTGTCCATTACTTTATCGGACATAGATTTTGGATAGCTATCATTGCTTTTAGCATAATACACATTACCCAGATCGTGATATGAATCCGCGACATCACTGTGCTTCATCCCAAAAAGATTACGTCTCATTTTCAATGCCTTTGTATGGGATTCGATTGCTTGGTCGTACTTTCCACTAGCAGCATACACATTTCCTAACTTATTATAGGATGAAGCAACATTGGCGTGATTATGTCCAAAAACAAATATATTGATTTGTAATGCTTTTTCATAGTATTCAATTGCCTTGGCATATTGCTTTTTTTTTAAATACACAGTCCCAAAATTATTGTACAAATCAGTGAAAGAAATACGACTTTTATCAACAATATTCGATAGAATGTGCAATTCTTTTTCATAGTATTCAAGCGCTTTGCTATAATATCCTTTCATTAAATATGTATTTCCCAAATTGTCATACGAAGAGCCAATTTTTATGTGCTCCATTCCAAAAAGGGCTATTCTAATGTTCAATGCCTTTTCATGACAGTCAATTGCTTTTTCATATTTTTCTTTGACACAGTAGACAAATCCTGCATTGGCGTACGAATCAGCAACATTGTTGTGATTCACTCCAAAAACATCTAATCGTATTTTCAACGCTATTTCATATGATTCAAGCGCTTTGTCATATTCCTCTTTTTCAAAGTGAGTGTTCCCTAAGCCATTATACGAATCACTGACTTTACTATGACTGGCTCCAAAATAACTGACTCTAATTTTTAATGCCTTTTCATAATAATCATGCGCTTTCTCACACTCCTTTTTGCTGAAATTGGCATTTCCTAAATTCTGGTATGAAGCCGCAACCTTATCGTGCTTCAATCCGAAAAGATCGACTCGGATTTTCAACGCATTTGCATGATAGTCAATTGCACGATCAATTTGTCCTTTCACCAAATAAATCTTGCCCAACTTGCTGTACGAAGAAGCGACACTAACGTGATTTGTTCCAAAGATATTTACATTGATTTTCAGTGACTCTTCGTAGAATTTGGTCGCTTTGTCATATTGTTCTTTTTTTAAGTGGATATTCCCTAACTGGTAATATACATTTGCCACATCGGCATGACTGTCACCTAAAAGATGGAGTCTGATTTTCAAAGATTTTTCATAATATTCAATTGCTTTATCATCAATTTTCTTGAAATAGTCATTTCCCAAATCGTAATACAAGTCAGCAATCATGGTATGATTATCTCGGAACATATCCAACATAATGTTTAGTGCACGTTCGTGATATTCAATCGATTTGTCAAGCCGCTTTTTATTTGCATAGGTATTCCCCAAGTGGTGATACAATTGCGCAACAAGCGCATGATTATCTCCATATCTTTTCAATATAACCTTTAATGCTTTTTCAAAATATTCAATAGCTTTGTCATATTGCTTCTTGGAGTCATGTGTAAGTCCAAGCAAGTTGTATGAAATAGCAACATAAGGATGGTCAAGACCAAATGTATTTACAGAAAGCTGCAAATGTTTTTGCAAATGAAGAATGGCATCATTATAAAGTCTTTTTTTTGAGCACTGCTCTCCTTTTTCTTCAAAATCTTGGAGTCGTGCCGGGACGTTATAATGCACTTTGGTATTCCATGGAATGGGTGAAATAGCTTGTTTCAATTGTGAATCAACAATTGCATTTGTCGTAATAAATAGCTGTGACATAATAGTTACATTCCCTTTGCATTGAATCTCATTGTCAATTGCATACACATTCCCGGCAATATTTACTTCATTTAAAATTTGCAATTTGCATTTGATCACATACATCCAATATTCACCAAATTGTTGTTTATTCATCCCATTGTCGTCGTTCATCGACATTACAAATGAAGAATTCGCCCATTCCGCGCTATTATATGCAATCACAATCAATCCCCGCTCCTTTTTATTAATCATTTCTTCTGCTATTTTTGCTGCCTCCACATTTGCTTTTCTCCAATTTTTATCACAATATTTCTTCAAATCCAAAGTCGGTGGGATGTCGCTATCAGCCTTTGGCTCTGTTTCATCTTTGATTTCGCGATTTCCATTATCTTTACCACTTTGTGGCTGCTTTGATCTTGGGACCAAATAAAGTTCGGAGTGATTGACAGAAACAGTTTGAGCCACTTCTTTTCTCAACGCCTGGTCAAACACAGTCTCAATGACTTTTTTGACGTTCCAATCAAAGCTTTTATCCATGTTCTTTTCAATGCTCTGACAAAAGATGTTGGCAAAATGACTTCCTTTTTGTGCATTTGCACGTTTCGAGTTACCAATGGTCTGTTTTTTAGCAGTGTTTACAAATATGGTAAACACATCCACATCCTGACCATACCACACATTTTTTTGCCTCGCATTGTTTGCTCGAGGACTTTTCATTTGCTTATCGTTATCTCTTTCTCCACTCCACGCGATCTTGATGAATATCTTGGGTTTGCCCGCAAAGTACTCTGTTTTGGTTGCAAACTCGTCTTGAATGTCTTTGATGCCTTTGATCTTGTTATCACTTGTGATCAAGGTATCTCTATTGCTGCCAAATCCCCCATGTCCACACCACACAAATATCAACCCATCGTATGGCTGTCCATTGTCGTTGTCGGAACAATTCTCTCTCAAATTCGAGCGATGCTTTGACAAAAACTTATTCAACTCATTTAATGTGAGTGACTCCGTATTTGGATTTTGTGGATTGTACGTACTGACTACGTGGTAACCCAATTTAAATTCAAATAACATTTGCAATATGTGCAGATCTTGCTTTACATCTTCCAAATACGATTGCTGCTTATATTTCATTGCTCCTGCCAATAACACCAATGCATTTTTTACTTCGTACGAAAACACTGTTGCTTCTTTTTTTTCTTCTGTCTTTTTCATTTTTTCAATTGCTCCTATTTGTCATTTTCACCCCCTTTTTTTTTTTTATTTGCAATTCCATTATGCAATAAAACAGTGTTTTTTTTTTTGTCACAAAAAAAAAACTTGGCCGAAATCGGACAGTAAAAAATACTGGGTCCTTTGTAAATGCATCTACTACATTTTGATCAGATTCAACGTCACAACCTTTGCCGTCAATAATTGCCCCTATCACATCTTCAGCATGTGTCGGCTGAACTGCTAGACTTATTTGCTGTCTTAAGTTTTCGACTGTCAATCCTAGCAATATTATTGTATGCACTTTTGACCCATCATCTATAAATGCTTTGAATGATGACATTTCGTAAAATTAGTATTACCAAAAATTTAAATTATATTTTTTTAAAAATGAATTTGATTATTCCCTTTTGGTTACCCGAAAAGTATTCTAGTATTGCATGTACAACTTTAGCCACTTTTACTTCTTTTTTCATTAGTTTAAGAGTGTGCGAAAACGCATGCATAATATTTTTAAATATTTAAATTATTTCAAATGATGCAAACTTTGGGTCTTTCAGGCTGTGGCATAAAAAGCATTAAAAATCCCACAAACGAATACGTTTATCATATGATCCAGATATATTGTATTCATACCACAGATAATTCCTAATTCATTTGATCCATATTTTGCAATATTCACTCGTTTTTCAATTCAACGAACTGGCCCTTTATTTTAATATACATATTCAAATGGTATTATCTCATGATCCAGCACAAATGATCCATTAAATGATGAAAATTCAATGTCATCAACACAACTGATGTGTTTATCAAAAATGAATAGTGATAAAAGTGTTCGTTGTGGGAAATTTAATCTGGTCAACATATTCAAGTGCCCAATGGACATAAATTTTGTATTATCTGTTGAATATTCATCATTGCCATTTTATATGCTTTTTTATTTGCTTTATTTCATGAATGATCTTTATCAATTTCAGTATTTGTATTAATAAAGGGAAACATTTCAATCACGAATTGTAGTAATTTGAATAATTTATCCATCCAATGCTTTTTGTTTAGCCAATTTAGAAATTAATATTAAATTGTCATCTAATGATTTTGATAATTTAATATTTTCATCATCTTTTATCAAATCTTTTTTGGTCATATCAATTGACTCTTGTTTGATCAATATCCCCAAAACGAATTGTATTATCTCTTGATCCAGAACATATTACATTTGAATTACCATTACCATTCTTTATTACAAATGTAAATATTCAACAGCATGCACATAACGTGTATATCCATTGAACACTTGGATTTGTTGACAAGGTCGAATATCCCACAAACGAAGACTTTTATCATATTATCCAGATAATATTGTATTCACTAATTTATTTGATCTATATTTTACACTATCTACATCATTATTATGTCCCTTGAATGCATTGAATTGTTTGGCTGTTTCATATCCCATATTTGAATAGTTGTATCCCATGGTCCAGAACAAATTGTATATCCATTGCGCCAATCACATTAATATTATTCATTTTATTATTTTTATTATTATTGTTGCCTTGTAATGATGAAATATCAACATATCAAACATTATTCTTATGTCCATTGAAAAAATGAATGATTTTGATATTTGAAATCCCAAAAACGAATGATTTTGTCATGTGATGAAAAACAAATGACATTTTGACGATGATTATGATAATGCTATGACGAAAATTTCACACAAAACACATCATTTGAATGTTTATTGAATGATTGAATTTGTTTCATGAATGGTAAGTCAAAATCAAATTTTTTCAATTTTTTTTGTTAAAAAATATCTACGAACCTTCAAGTGTTTCAAAATGCATTTAATCTTTTTCTACAATTTTTTGTCAGTTAAACATTTTATCATTTTCTACGACATTAATATTGTGCTTTATTAATTTTTGTAATTTTTTTTGTTTTTAGCCACTTTGTATTGTTTTACTTTTTTCTTAAAGGTTTTAACGTTGTTTTTACTATTTGTTGTTTGAATGTATGAACTTATCATAAGTGCTTTACTATGATTTTTTTTGATGATTTTTGGCAATTGCATTTTGTGTTAATGCACTTTTTAATTTGCATGCATTGTCTATGTTACTATATTATCTTGCATTACTTTTAGATTTAAAGTTGTTTAGGCTTTTTGGAAAATATCAAACTTTAAAGAGATATAATTATTATAATTATATCGTTATAATTTTTAATTGTAAAATTCATTATTTATTTTTTCGATATTAATTACAAACTTACAGTCTAACATAGGCTGATGCGCAGAAAACTCAAAAAAACTTTATTTTTAAAGAAATTATGCTATCTTTGTTGCTTTTCAAATTTTTTTAAATTACAATTACTAATGCAAAAACAAGAAAAAAAAATTCAACGTAAAAATAATACCAAAAAATTTTAAAAAAAAACAAAAAACCAAATTTACAAAGAAAAAAAAAAGTCAATACAAACATTGGGTGCGGATAGAAGGAATGAAACATGCAGAAATATGTACATAAACAAAAAAGAAAGAGTCATAATATTAAGTGACTGCAAATTTGTCAATGATCAAATCAAAGAATATCAAGATATTTTATGCAACCTTGGACACCGGATAAATGAAGGAGCAGAAATAATACAACATAGATAAAAACTTTTTCCAAATGTGATCGAAGATCAATTTTTGAAAAGACTGTAATACATCGACTCCAAGTACATGAACGCAGAATTATATGCAGACTAATTTCAGGCAAAGTTGGAATAAATAACTGTATCCCATAAAAAAATCAGATACTCCGAATGCACAGTATGCGAACACGAAACAGAGTCAGTATAGCATTATTTGATGAAATGAGAATATACAATAATGTAAGAAACGACTGGTAATCAAAAATTAAAAATCTTATTCTGGATATCAAGGAAAATGAATTCAATTTTAAAAACTTAGTGATTGAATTAAGCATGGAATTCCGAGACAAGAGTCAAAGCAGTGCAAGAACTTGTGAAATTTGTAGAAGAAACAAAAAGGAAAATCTGAATAATGCAGCAAAGACATAAAAAAGATAAAAAATATAATAAATAAGTTTGCAAAGTTAAATCACTTTCAATTTAATAATATCGTTTCTATGCTCATTTATTCACACATATCACTAGATAAGCCAAATATTAAAGTTATTACAAATTTTCATAAAGAAGCATAAATATCAATAAAATTCTTAAAGCTTAGTGCTTATGGCTTATAATTCAATTATGATTTTTGGTTCATATACTAATGATCGTGGGAAATCCGAATCTGAAACCAATAACGAACAGTTTTTAATATCACTTTGTTTGTGTGATCGCAAAAAATGACTGTTTACACTATTCTAAAAAAAATAACAAGAACATATAAAAATTTTTCGTTCAAACCACTTTTATTCTGTCATGAATTTGAAAAAGAACAACGATACAGCAGTTTACAAAAAAATTAGAAATTGCTTGGTGTCTTGGATGTTATAATCTGTTCAAATAATTTCAATTCATCCACCTAACCAAATTATTGGCTAGAAAAGAAATAAAAATTTGAATAACTGTTCTTCGTTTTCAAATGTTTGAAGTGATAGCTAAATTTGCTTTGTTTGTAATAATTGAATTCTAGACAACTGTATCAAAGAAAAAAATAATAATGCACTCGTGAATTTTAAAAACATGTTCTCATTTAAAACTAATGGCTTGGATTTGAAAGCAAATTAGTTTTATCCACGTAATGCTCCATTTTGACTCAAAACGTTTGAGAATACTGCTCCTTTCACTTGCTCTGAAGTAATCATCAAACATGTAATTTCGGAGCAAATTTGGCTCTATAAGCCTCAACAAGCTCATCACCTCTCGATCTACCAGCGTGTTTAAGAATTGTCGTAGAAACAATATCAATTAATTGCTCTGAGCCTTGATCTGAATTAATTTGTAATTCTGCACATTTACCACCTGAAGTACGAGCTATTGCTTCAAAATGTCTTTTTGCTTTTTCTCCCACATAGAAGGCATGCACAGTGATGTTACTTTGTTTCAAGAGGTCAAGTTCTTTCTTATAGTAAGTGGGAATAGAGAATTTCGTGCCTTTCCAACAATGTTCGCCTTTGATCTGTCTTTTCTTGTCCACTTCCTGTCTTTTATTTGGTGGCATGTCTCCAATCAAAATGACTTGTGAAACGTCTTCTTTTCCGGCTTCTGTGTTGACACAAGCAAGTCCAATTTCAATGGCCTCATTTCCCAGTCCATAATCTGCACGAACAGTCTCCATAAACTTACGCAAATTATCAGGTTTCGATTCCCAGGGAGAAGCTTGCAAAATCATATCTTCAGATGCATTGTAATTGCGATACACCATAAATTGCATTTCAAAACAATCGGGAGGTAATTCCTTATCCTTCAAAATAGTTGAAATTCTATCAAACATAGTGCAAACTGCATTTTTTGCTTTTTGCAATAAATGTTGCATGGAGCCAGTTGCATCCATAAGCACCACTGTATGTGAAGGTTTTCTCTCTTCCGCTCCTTTATTTCGCTCACATAATAAGTTTTTCGCTGTACTTGCAAGTCCTTTTTTCACAGATGCAATCAATTTTTCACTCGTTTCGTGCTCTTTTGCAGCATATTTTACATATTTTTTTTTTGTTCTCAGTGCATTGAGTTTTGAAGAATTCACATCGCTTTGCATTGAGCATTGGATAAAAATTACCCGCGTTTACGTGCATTTTCTATTTCTGTTTTGCTTGAAAATTTCTCAAGTGATTTATCACACAATACCAAACTGTAAGAACCAGGTCCTCCTTGTCTGGCAGTTACGCCCTTTGATTTGTACTTCTTCAGACAACTCTTCAGAAAGAAAGGTTTGAATCACATTGTGGTCCACCATTGGCAGCCATAATTTGATTACGGACAAACAAAGTCAGTTCCTCGTCCAAATACTTTGGTGAATAATCCCACTTGACCAGAACTGGTAGCACGCTTGATGAGAGATTCTTTCTCTGCGAACGAATTTTCTTCAGTCATTACAAATTGCATCATATTTAATTTCAGAAAAATTTGGTGATTCATAAAATTCCATCAATTGTTTCTTGGTTTCGAAGAACACCAATACAGCTCGCTTTGCTCCTTGCGTTTTTTCAACAAGCCAATTATCAATTTCTTTTTTAAGAGTAATGAAATAATCATTTTCATCCACAATGAAAATGTCTGCTTTTTCTGTAAAGGCGAGTTGGTTCTTGCTGAACAAAGATGGCATATAAGTATATTTGGAAATATGATACTCTTTCTCCATCACTTCTTGTTCAAGTGTGCTCAATATCTCCAATGTCCCACTAACACCCATAATGCAATAGAAACTTTTAGGAACCTCAGCATATGAAAAATTTCCAATTTGGAATGAAAGGAATATATATATATTGTTTTTTTAAACTTTCAGCACTGATTTTATTTTGTGAATGTTCATGATAACACGCAAATAAAGTCTTGTAACCATATCGAATATCGTAAGAAATACCACCTTGTTCTTTGTATCCAATTTTATCATTGCTCACTTGATATCCATGAGACTCAAAAAGCTTTGAACATCACTCAACATATCTTTAATCGCTTCATCCAACAATGAATCCCATCCTTTCAATACATTACAACATGTCTTGTATTCATTGGATTGTTTTACATCCTTCAATTTCAAAAATTGAGCTTTTATTATTCCAAATAAAGTCAATAAGTTTGGTGATGGCATCATGTCGCAATATAGTTGCAGGTGAATAGCAGCTGCCATAAAAGTCTGTGTTGAAAAATACATCAACTTCATCAATTAAAAGTATCTTTGAACGAATGACCTGCTCTCAACTTCATTAGATTTTTTTTTCTTCATTATCATTACCAGGAAGGATTACATTTTCAACAAGTTTGCGCACATCACCTCCTTCATTAATAATCCTTTCACAAATCTTGTTGAATGTGCCATAATGAATATGGATCAATTACACCCAAGGTATTGAACATTTGCTCAAAACTTTTGAAATCTCTGCCACTCAAGTATTCACTGTATGAAGTGCAACTCACATCAAAGCCAAATAATGCCAATACACAACAAGCGACTGCCAAAGTCACTGATTTCCCTTCTCCTGTCCCGAATTTGAATCAAATGATTTGTCAATCCAGATATTTTCTCTCCAACACCCAACATACGGAATATGGAAATCACTTGAGCTGGATGTGGTTGTACCAAATAAGAATTTTGATCTTCAACACCTTTGTGCATCATGATAGTATTGTACGTGTTGAAGTGTCCACAATGCAAAAATGTTAGCCATTACTTCGGGGATATTGTGTCGAACACTTGGGTCCCATCTTTCATTCCCTGGTATTTGTTTGATATCACTAGCATATATTCTTGCATTATTTGCAAATACGCTGAGTTGCTTCGGGTCATTTTTGATTTTGTCCAGATTGTTTTGCACAAATTGGCGATATTTTATATTAAACTCATCATACATTTTCTTTAATTTCGATGTATCTATTGAATCATCTTTGACATTAATCTTTTCCAAAACATAGTCAATTCCATGTGTCAGGGTTTTCTGATTGAATAATGCAACAGAAAGTCCTTTGAATACATTATGCTCAGCGACAATCATCTTACTCACTCCGGTTAATTCTTCTTCCAGTTGTATTGCTGCTAGTGCCGTAATATCGACACCCCCTATTGCTCTTTTTTTTTGGTAAGCAATTAATAGTGCATCAATACGTTTGTTAATGGTTATCTTTAAATTCAAAAAAAAGAATATACGGATATGGCTTTCATTTCCACTAAGCGGGGTATTAGGAACTTTGGATGCAAGTCATCAATTGCCTCTTTTTCCAATCGCGTAACTCATGTCTTCACAATGGAGTCAATAATTTCAACTTGGGATTTCGCAAGATCTGAAAATATGGCATGTCTCTTCATGGCAAGAAAACACTTGTAACACTGGCTAAGATAGCCACAATCTGAGGAGGTCCCAGTTGGAATTTTTTCCTATTTTCTTAGCAATATCTTGTATGTCCTTTTCTAATTGTTTTGAACATTCCTCTAGTTTCTCAACGCTTGTGACATGAACTTTGCATTGAGACATTTGATGCATGAATTCGAGTTTGTCTTTCATGTCTTGGAAAAACTTATCTCGTTTTGTATCGTTTCCTTTAATAGTGATTTCGTTGAAGACTCCTTCCCTGTTTATCTCTCGTATCATCTGTTCCAAATTATTATTAAGAGCAACTTTCGTTTCCGAATACGTCCACAGATCAGAGGGGGTCTGATTTTCAGGAATACCCCAAGATATCTTTTTTTGTCTAAACGACATTATCTTTTGCAAAAAGGGGGTGTTATCACCAACTTCTTTCATGGAGTCCAATACTTTTTGTAAGTCATATACATTTCTTTGCTCAAAATCGGCATTGTATTTTTTTTTTTTTTTGCAATAATGCAAAACAGTCGGAAATGTTTTTGTCTAATTCTTTCATTTTTTCTTCAAAATTGGGTGGTATTAATTCGTTACTTTCGCCTTTCAAGCTCATGCATTCAATAGCCAAAGTCCAGCGCTTTTTCAATTGGCTTTTATGGTATTGGCTCCAAACTCACAGCGATTAAATGCATCAAAGCTAGCCACTGTTTTTTTTGTTGCACCTTTTCGACCTGATTGGTGAATGTGACTTGTGCAGCTTTGAGACAATTATCGAGATCGGGTATTGTTATTTTTGTTGACTTTTTCAAGTTATGCAATTCTTTTAACTTTTTCCAATGCCCTCACCGTATCTTCGTTGGCCCATTTCTGCTCTATGCCTGCGGTCATGTCTCGAGTCATATATGTTGTGGCAACTTTTGTTTCGACCATCTTTTTTTGATTGGCTGTGCACTTATCTAAAAATTGATTAATATCGTTCACATTTTTGCTGTCAACTATTTTCGGCTACTGCTCCTGCAGCAATTTCCATTTCATATAATATATATCTTTTTCACTTTGCATGATCTCTTCCTCAAGCATATTTTTCATGTGATCAGGTAAAAAAACTATTAATACTGCCCCTACAAAGTCGAATATAAGAACCAATTTCCCATGGATGTAAAATCACCCACTTTCTCACGAAGCTTCGATCAATTGCTTTCGAATTTTTAGAATAATGTCATTTTTCAATCTCTTTCCATCTATCTTTGTATAGAGCGCCCTTGTTCATTATTGTGCAAAGTTGTTCGTACATTTCTCTGGGTGGAAATGAAGCATAAGGATTAAACGTGTGTCCAATTAGATGAATACTTGTGTATTTATCCACAATTTCTTGTAATTTGTTTTCAATTCTTTTCCCTTAGTTTCTGCATGCACAACTCATGATCGTGTCTCTGTTTCTTTCGTTTCCATTACCCTCTTGTCCTTTCTTCACATCTCCTTCATTGTCTAAGGGCGCAGGTTCACAATAATCTCCTAAAATATCGACAATCCTTTGAACCAGCGTAATTTTGTTTTTTGCGCCTCCAAAAAAATTCAAAGTATTCACAGATGCATCGAGTGTGTCCAATACCACTTTCATCCACCTTCCAATGGCAAATTTCGTTTTATCTACTGTTTTTTTTCAATTTCTCTTTGTGCTACCTCATCCACAAATTGGATTACCAAGTGTCGTGCATTTTTGATATGTCCTAAGTTATCCACCAATTTTGTCACTCTGTTCAAATCCACTTCGTCCTCCCCCCC
>ASPP01022202.1:0-13258 GCA_000512085.1 Reticulomyxa filosa
TCAAAACAAGTCAATCAATTTGGCTCTTTTTCATTCGATGGACAATCAAGCAATAGTCAAGTTGCTGCTCTTTTCACTTCCAATTATAACCAAGGCGATGATCATCATATATATTATGGCAATGATAATAATAATGATTATAATAATGATGATGATGATGACGAAAGTATTATACGGTGGAAACAACTCAAGGCAAAGATACAAATGAAACTCCTGCAAAGATCGACCGTGAAAGAAATGTGCAGTCGGGGGATCCTCTTTGACCATCCCAACATATCTCCCCAACTCATTGCACGTGCGCTGAAGCGCGCCAGGGATAAAGCGAAACACATCCTGCGCGCGTTTTTGACCACCCGGCCCAATGTCAGAGAACTGCAGAATAAAAACATTTTAATCCATGTCGAAACCCATGCCAAACACAAACGCGAGCTCAGCGCCGATCTTCAACACAAAATACGAATGCGACCTTCACTACAAGACACTCCACAAGCCAATGGTGGCGTATCTTTGCTTCATTTCAATGGCAAATTCATTCCTTTAATTCAGTCGCTACCCTTACAGACACGATCACATCAAGATCAACTCCAAACACCTTCCAATGGACATGCGCAAGAGCAGGTGCAAGATGGGGACACTGAAGGAACGAATGAGGATTTGAAAGAGGAAATTCGAAGGTTACAACAAATCATAGCGGATACGAGCATGATAAAGAATTATTTAGAGAATGAAAATAATGCTCTTCGCGACAGTTTGAGAAATACACAGCTCCATAAAGATCAAGAATATAAAATGCGATTGCAACGGTACTCGGTTGTGGAAGAGCATTCGCTGGAGGAAATAACACAAGAGATTGAACAAGAAAATGTCCAAGATTTTAATAAGCAGTTTGTCAATGAAGTAACGGTGTTTTATCAAAAACTCATTGACTGCCTTCATAATTCTTCTCAATTGCCTTGGCCCGATGCTCTTCGTCTTTCATTCACGAATCAAATCCAATTGCTGCAAGAACATATGTCTTCTTCGTTACTTGGTAATCTTGCCAATTCGCCTAACAAAAATATTTTCATTTTCTTTGCGGAATCTCTCCGGAACATTCTCTCCCAAATCCAATTCCATCTTCTCGATTGCAACAAACAAAAAGATCAAATTTTACGAGACTTGGAAATTGCTCGCAAAAAAATTAAAAAATCCATGTATCAACTGTCAATGACACAATTGCAATTGGAGGAAGAAGAAGAAGCCATCGAACCTTCTCAAATCTCTCAATTGAAGGAGGAAGTTGAACGCGCTCAACAAGACAAAATTGTGCTGCTGCAATCAGCTCAAATTGAAATTGATAGGATGAGATCTCAAATACGGTATTTGAGCGAATTGATACAAAAAAAGATCCACCTCCTCCAATTCCACAAAATTCGTCATACTTTGGAAGTGCTTTCAAATATGTCTGGCCAAAATAATTGCATCTCTGTGCTCCTTTTTTTATGTTTTGTAAGTAATCCTTCGCCATTTTTTTTGTTGTTGAAAATGGGCCTCACATCTGTTTCTTTTTTTTTTCTTTCAAAAATTCCAATTTTTTTGATTAAGCTTTATCGTGTCTGACATTTGCACGCTTTGTTCTTTGCTATAACGTTTGCTCAGGTTGTTCAATTTAATATATTGATTTTTTTAGTCCAGCAAAGGGACAAATAGTATAATAAACAAAGACAATCCCTACTTATGAAGATAATAATGAAAGAGAGAGGTGAATACAAGTTTATCCAAATAAAACATTCACAAAGTATTATCTCCAAACTATTCACATATTATCATTATGAACCGTAAAAAAAGATTAAATTCTTTTCAAATTTGCTTCACGTGAAAAAATATTGCTACAATTCACGAAAAAAAGAACGTGGTGAAAATGATACAAAAAAAAAAGAAAACCAAGTATATACTATTATTATATTTTTTGGAGTATAATATATGAAATCGTCTGTTTGAAGTACTACACTATTCCAATTTGCCTTCATTGTTCGATGGCGGTTGTTCAGTTGTAGTTTCTTGTGGCGGCTCTACTTTTGTTGCATTGACTGACTCTTGCACAACAATTTGCGTTGCAGTAGGAAGAGAGCCATCCCTGCCAGATCCAAAGAGTTGAACAAACCTCTTCTTAATATTGGACTGAGACGATCTTGGATTTGCAGCGGGAACGACGGTGTCTTGATCACTTTCACTTTGTTCGGAGTCTTGATTAGGATTATGTCTCACCGGCGTTTGCAAGGGGATAGGTGGAGGATTATAAGCAGGGATAGGAGGCCGAACCACAATTTCGCTTGCACTTTTAAACCTGCCACTGGAATTAGAGCTTGCACGTTGATGTTGATGGAGTCCTCGGAAATTGGAATTGGAGCGCGAAAAGTGGAGTGGTCGCGAGTGAGGGAGTCTATTATTATTTTCTGAGTCTGTTTCAATGTCAATATCCGAAGCATCCTGATTCATCAATCCATTTCCAGAAGGATTGGAATTGGACGGAGGTGAGTCCGCAGGTGCCGATGCAAGGACAGTTTCCGATTGTTTCAACTCAGCAGGGCTGGAAGGCTTTCTATCTACATTATTACTATTATTATTATTATTATTATTAGAAGCGAAAGAAGAAGATTTCGATGGACTATTGTTTTCTTTATTTGCATTAGCGATTTCCATAATGTCTCTGCCCAAAGGTGAAATAGTTTGGAGGGCGACAACGAAGCGGTCATTCGTATTGGGCACAGCGTAAGCAGCGACGTCATTGCAATGAGTGAAGAGTTTGCAAATGCGAAAGGCGACGGCGCGACCATTTTTGATTTTGTACTCGCGAAGGGGCAGCAGAAGACTGGACTCCTTCACATTGGTCGGTAGAAAGGTTTTGAAAAACGTTTGGAACCAGAAGCTATGTCCGACAGCAATAACAACTTGTGGAGTGGTCTTTAAAAACAAAAAAGACATGAAATCATGCATTCTTTGCTGTGGGGTTTTATTGTTCGTACTGGACGGATCCACTTCGCAATATGTCATATCCAGCCTCTTTTCGTAACACTCTTTGATATTGATATGCAAATCATCCAACAATCCTGACTCCGTTTCGTGTTTCGATGCCGACACTTTCTTATCCTTGTTCACAATCGAACGTGTATCTGCATTGAATCCGAGCTCTTGCAAACTCGACAGCACTTTGACTGGCTCTGTTTTATTCTTCTCCAAGCGATACCATAGCGATATCATCGCCGTCGATATCGCACGTCTTAAATTCGATGCCACAATGCAGCTCTCCTCCATTCCCTCCGCTCCAATCAACACTTTTTTAATATACTCCTCCGTCATTGGCTCCAAAAACTCCTTCCCCATTTCCACTATTTCTTCCAACACACTCAATTCCTCATCACTATCATCTCCATCATTACTGCTCTCTTTTTTTTTTTGCTCTTCTTCTTCTTCTTCTTCTTCTTTTTCTTCTTTTCCTTCCTTTTCTTTTTGTTTTCCTATTTTCTCTTCATTTGCCCCTTCTTTTGCTTGTTCCTGTTCCGAAGCTCTTCCATTCTGTTCCGGAGCAGTTCCATTCCCATTACTTGCAGCTGTGTCATTTGCAATCGAAAGCGTTTCGCCTTGCATAGATGCTGTTGTTTGTGTTTGTGATTGTGACTGTGATGAGTTAATAACATCGAGATTGAACTTTTGAATCGCTTGAAGCAAAGTGGAGACTTTATGACGATAAAAGTCGCTGTCTTTGGCTTGGATGAAAGGCCCAATGTGATGTTGTAAGGTGTATTGGCACGATTGCAACAGCGACTCCAAAGAGCTGAGCTCCATCTTCGTGCCAAAGTCTTTGAGGACAGAGTACAAGTGCAAGGCCTCCAAAATCCCCTCCCGACTCAACGGCGCGTCCATTATATTCGCATCCAAACTATTCGTATTGCCATTCGTTTGATTATCATTGTCATTATCATTATCATTATCATTATCATTATTATTATTATTATTATTATTATTATTATTATTATTATTATTATTATTGTTATTATTATTATTATTGGTTTTGCTCGGAGCCGAAGCAATGCTTCCCATTCGATGCTTATACAATTCCCAAAATCCCTGTGCTGCTGCCACTGTCTTTGAAAATGTTGACACCTCAGCCGCATTCCAACGGCTTTTACCATGACGAATGAATATCACTGTTCGCCACTCGCCGTCATTTGAACGGATATCTCGCCATTGCTTTGGCGTCAAGGGCTCTTTACTTTTGGGCTGCTGCTTTGGCGTTTGTAACATGGGGAATGATGGCAGTGGTGGAGCTGTGTCTATCGTTGACCCCGTTTTTCGTGGAGATTTCTTCTCATTTGTGTCGGTCACATTCATTTCTGAGGAGTCGCTTACTACGTCCAAATCTATGTCTTGCAACGACAGTTCCACCATATCTTCCACTGATGCTTCATTATCCGCATCACTTTCAAATTTCAGGGAATCCCTTGTTTTCCTCCCCTCCAGTTTTTTGCGTTCTTGAGCTTTATTGGACTTTTACTTTTTTTTCTCAATGATTAACTAGCGCCCCTTTCTCGGAGAAAAAAAGACCTCTAAGAAAAACCTGTCTTTTTATATATTAAGGTTGTTTTTTCGGTATTTCCAAAAACTTGAGAGAGAAATCCAAAAAATTTGTAGAGTTATAAAATTAATAGATAAAATAAAAAGATGCAACTGCTCGTGTTAAACAAAGTGGTAACTTTGCATTAAGTGCTTGAGCTTGGCCTTTATCACTAAACTAATCCCAAAAGTCGATCCAGCTTCTTTGACTTTGGTTTATGTAAGTTTATCACCTTACGGCATAAGTTAGATATAATATACTCCTTTTGCTGATATGACTTGTCACAGAAAGATAAGCTCTCTTTGAATGAATTCACATTTGTCTATGCAAGCATCAAAGTTATATTTTGCAAATCTTTTGAAAACTTCGCTTAGTACTATCAAATGATATTCTTCGGAATATGTCGCAATTAACAAGTCGTCGATATATACATCAACGTCATCAATATCTCCAAATAACTATGACATTATTCGCTGAAAAGTTGATTGTGCATTTGTGAATCCAAATCACATTATGTTTAATTAGTACAGTGATAAATGTGGTTTTGTGTTTATATTCTTATATTATATACATGTAAATAAACAGAACGTATATCTAATTTTGAAAACATAAGTTTAGTTAACAGCTTTTTCGACATATCGTTTTTGTTTGGTATTGCATTAGTCGCGAATCATAGCTTGGTTCAGTTTACTGTAATCAACGCAAATGTATATTAATTTCAATATTTTAAACTTTTGTATTTTGATCAATCTTTTGACCACAATTGTTGTTATCATTGACTTAGTTTGCATCGTTTTTTTGATCACTTTTTGATGATTATTCAACATATTGTCAGTCCAACATATCATATGACATATTTGATTCAAAATTTTCGTTCTCCAATTTCAACACGCATAACAAGCGTTGTAATGTGCTCCTAGACAAAATGAAGTTTTGTGATGTTTTGGACAACAAAGAACTTTCTTTGAATATAATACTATATTTATCATTCAAATAATAAATTGTGATAGCAAACTTTTCTTGGAATATGATATAACCACATCACAAATGCTCTTGCATACTTGGTCAATAAATATCAGAATAATTCGCAACTTTATCGTTGAAAGCACATATAGATGATCTAGTATATGATGTTAAATAGATATTCATGATTTCTTTATTATTTAACTTAATTTCAATTGAATCATACTTCTCCATAATTATTCTTTTGTTGTTTTGCTAATTTGTAAAAACTATTTATGTATTTCTTTTCAACATTTTTATTAACTGTAATAAGATTATGTATTGTTATGTTTATCTAATTATCACGACATTTAATTCAACTTATGTTATATATATTATTTTATATAATGTATCTGTTATTTAAATTTTGTATAATCATCTAATGTACGTCCACTGACAAATAATGATATATTACATATCTTAAACGAAAACAATCAGACATCTTGTATGTTGCTTTCCAAGCAAATATTGTCTTCTAAATCGTGGAAAATTATATTTGTTAATAAAACTGTTATTTTAGCAATTGTCATGTTTATTGGATATATTACACACAATGACATTGATATTCGAAGTTTCTATAAATACGATTATTAATATTGCAATCACTATTTATTGTTAATGCATAAACTGTTATCATTATCATTAATTTTTAAGATAATTAGATTATAATATGTTTATTCTATATTTCACTGATATTGCTGTTATTTGTATTCGTGATGAATTCACAGTTTAAATTTGATGTCTATATCACTTCATGCAATATTGTTTTAAATAACACTATTTTTCGTTATGTTTGTGATTATTGGCAATGTGTTCTCCGAATTGATGTTATCTTTGACAATCTTATTTCGAACATATTTTTACTTTTTTTTTCTATATAAACTACATTTACATTTTTTCTCACACCACAATACTATTCCTTCAAATCTTTTTTTTTTGAATTATAATGGAAAATAGAAAAAAGTGATATTGACCAAAAAAGAATGAAAATTGCAACAAGTTAACTTTTTTAAATATAGATGTTCTTTCTTTTTGTTGATTTCATTTGATCAATACATTGTTATAATCTCCAACCTACATACAAAATTGAACAATCAAACACACTACAAACAAATTAAGTCAATCCCTGAACTGTTTTTTTTAACGCAAATAGTCACATTTTGCTGTGTTGATGTTGAGATGTGGTTTCATGTATAGCACTACAACTCGCGCGTTCAAATCACAATTTTTTAAAAATAGTACAATTGGGAAGCTAGCAAATATAATTTGTATTGCTCCTGAACAAATAGTATACTTTGATAATGTGAGTGCAAAAATCACACAAATTTAATATATCAATATGATCATCTCCCAAAAGGCAGCTGTATTGTCCTTTCTTTGTTTGGTCACTCGGAGCTTGTGGATTTTTTTATATAAAAAATGGAATATTAACATTAACATTGATCTTGTGCTTGAAAGAGAAAAATAAAGATGAATTCATTCGCTCTTCTTGTGCTAATATTAGGAAGTGTGGGAGGTTGTTTATGTTTGTTGTTGTCGTTCATATGTGTGACCTATTGCGTGTCACGTTGGCCGCGTTCGAGTCGTCAGGAAGCGGATTATGACAACTTGAGCAGCCGTACGAATGGCATACGACATTTATCGAATAGTGAAATAGAAATTCAGTCTCAAACTCAGATCCAGACCCCAACTCAAGAGCAAGCTCTGTATCAAAGCCAATTGCATATGCAGTTGCAAATGGAGGCATATGATAGTGTGAGCAAGCAGCACAAAAACGCAGAAAGCTCTCCATCTCTCCAAGCGCTTCCATCATGGAACAAAAGGCAAGTGAGTAAAACAACAGCGGACCGACTGGTCTACCCACCGATGTACCCCGATCAAAGATCGAAGCCAAAAATGGTCAACCCTTACATTTCCAGCGGACCACAGCAAGTCGAGCACGTCGTCATTCCAAATTCGTACGATCAAACCCCAAAGACAGTGCCGTCAAGGCCCATTACACATAGTCCCGACATTTCTGGTTTGTATATGTACATATTTTTTTTTCCCTCTCATTACAATATTAAAAAAAAAAAAAAAGAAAATAAAGCGTCGGAGATTAGTTCGGGACCACTATGGTCAACAAAAAATGGACCAATAGTGTCGACGACGGGTGGACCACTAGGCAGTCCGTCGTTGCTGTACAGCCAGTATACAAACGACAATAGCAATGTGGACCCCATCTTTGTGTTGGCCTTGCCTGGCCCGTCTGCGACGACCACCATGACGACGACAACGACCACAACGATGACGGACAGTAGCGATGGCAATGCCCACATCGCGCGGATATTAATGAATCCCACGCTGTTTCATCGTCTGACTTCTGGCAAGGCCAGGTTTGTCGACTCGTCCTTGGTTACCCCACTCAACCTATCCAACGAACTCAAACCATTGCCGTCATCATCGGCATCATCATCGTCAGCGTCAGCGTCAGCGTCAGCGTTAGCAATGTCAACGACAGGCTCCTCAGGACAACGTGGAGGCGTGCCCGACAAAAGACGGACGTCGAACGCAGAGCCGACGCCGAGCGGCTTGGAGGAAATCAAAATCGAAGATGTCACTTTCGAACGCTGCATCGGGGGCGGCAAGTTCGGAAAGGTCTACAAAGCACTGTGGATCTCACGCTTTGTCGCCGTCAAATGTCTGCGTGCCGACGAGGTCAATCAAAAGGCTTTCAATGATTTCGCAAGAGAAATTCGTTTCGATTTTTATATGCATATGCCATACATATATACATATATATATATATATATATATATTTAAACCCCCTTTTTTTTTAAAAAAAAAAAAAAAAATATAATGTCGAAACTTCCACCTCACGACAACGTGATACGAATCTTTGGATACACGAAGCAACCGTACCGAATCGTGATGGAATACTTGAACGGCGGATCGATGGAGGTGGTGCTATCTTTGACACATCGCGATTCCAAACGGCATTACTTTACATTTCGAGAAGTCGTTGGAATGATGTGTCAAGCAGTTTCTTACAATATATATACATATATACTATACATATACATATATAATATGCATATTTATTATATATACATTCAACCTAATACAATATACATATATATGTATATATGTATACATGTATATGTGTATATATTACATATATTGTGTATGAAATAATAAAAGGCGAAAGGAATATTGCATTTGCATAAAGCGAATATTGTGCATCGGGACATAGCGGCGAGGAATATCCTACTCGAGTATGTGGCGGTGAACGAGAGCAAAGGGTCTCGAGTGCGAGCAGTGGTGAGCGACTTTGGACTGAGTCGAATAGCGGAGCAAGGTGCAGATCGCCAGCACTACACGGAGAACAACGTAGGTCCGATCAAGTGGATGAGTCCAGAGTCAATAGTGACGAATGGAAATGTGTACAACACGAAAACGGACGCGTACAGCTTTGGCATAATGATGTGGGAGGTGTTTGCCGGGTCGGAGCCTTATCCCAATCTCACCAAAACAGGTGTGGCGGCCCAAGTGTTGCATAAAAAGTGTCGTCCTTTCGTACCTATCCATTGGCCCACGCCTTTGGCCTATTTGATTCAACGCTGCTGGCAATACAATCCCGATTTTCGGCCCTCTTTTTTTCAAATCGTTTCTCAGCTGTCCCATTTGAGTGGTATTATGGACACGTGCAATGTTCTGACCGCACCCGAATGTATCGTCGATCATCCATCCACTTCTCCTCATACCCAAACTCAAGTTGATAAATCCGTATCGTTTGATATTTCCCAACTCCAATACATTCGAAATTACAAGCTGCCCTCTGTCTTGCATTCGCTCACTACCGCCACGCTCGTCGAACTCCCCGAATTGATTCAAATCTATCATCCCAATGACGACACCAAACAACACTTTCCAAATATGCATTTAGACCTTTCTTCCGCCCCACTCCAAGTTCAATCGCTTCCGCAACCCTCTGCAAGTTATTATTATCCTCCTTTTTTTACATACATATGCACATATGCATATATAAATTTATGTTTGTAATTAAATATATATGTATATATGTATATATGTATATGTGTTGTCAGAGGATAAAAAAAAAGAAGAAGAAGAAGAAGAGAGAATAAATGAGACGGAGAGAGAAGGGACATGTGTGTTGGAAGAATACGAGGCTGGAGATGAACCCCGTCCTTCGGGTGAACACGTGATTCAGGTTCATTCGAAGGTAATGTCGACAAGTATTGTGACACCTCCTCCAATAACAATCCATCTAAATCAAAACAGCGAAAGAATTAGCAAAATTGAAAATGAAGCTGGGTCGTTGGTCACGGACGATATGGGCCCCGATCAAAGGGGATCCATTGTCTTGGATATGGAAACTCCTGACAAGTCTGCTTTTGAAGAGTCCTATGACGCCAAACATAATGAAGCGGATGCAAAACAGGACACAACCAGACTAAGTGTGGCTCATCGATTTAGCGCCGCTGGAAATGTGCTACAGTTACCGCACAGAGATCAAACTTCTGTTCATATCACTGACAAAGATGCTGTTACCAAAGAGTTGTTTACTGTTTTGGAACAAAATGCACCACATTTTAGTGGTCAAGGAAACAGTAGCGTTAGTCATGAAGAAAGCCACACTCGAAGTAGTCATGATCAGGCTGCAGATGTTTCACCGCAATCGACAAGTGACAAAAATGATGATACTCATGATGAAGTAAATAAAATTGATAAATCTCAATAGTATTAACCAGCAAGCATATTACAAATATTGTACTTTCTTCTTTTTTTTTCCTTGTAGTTGTGTGTGCAAAGGTTTTTGGTTGGTGTGATTTCTTTAGTCAGGGTTCATTTTTATGTGCAAATGGCGATCAAAACTTTCCAAACTTCAAATTATAAAAAAAATTGTTACAGTTCTGGAAATAGAAGACTTTTGTTAAATAATTTTTAATTTTTTTATATTTTGTTATTCAGTTTTGTTGGTTTAACACAATTCACATTAAAAGTCTTTTTTTTATTGTTATGTTTTTTTAATATTTTACTTTGTTGTTCTAGGATATGTTCCCCTTACGGCACATAATTGTTTGTTAATTTGGGAATGAAAACGTTATGAAAGAACTCCAGAAAAGAAGACAAAAAAAAACCACATAAAATCTCACGAGAACGACTTTTCCTTGAAAAATGAGTGTTTTAGTGCTTCTCTTGCAGTAATTCTTTGTTCTCTATCGATTTGCAAGCATTGAGTAATCAATTCATACAGCAATCGAGCCGATATGAGCTTCTGTGTAGGTGTCACAAAAAGCAAAACCAAAAACATAAAAAAAAATATAAAAAAGATGGAGTAAGTAGATATGGTAATTTGACAATGTAATAATAATGACAATGATAATGATAAGTAGTATTCATATTGTTTGCAATGAAAAGAAGGACGAAAAATGAGAAAATAAAAAAAAAGACCAACTTTTAAAGTGGTTCTTTCTTGAACATGTTTGACAGAGCCTTTAGAACTAGCCACTTCAGGCCATCGTAAACAGAGTTTGTCCTTATCAAAAAATGTATCATCAACGATTTCTTCTTTGGATACATGTGGAGACATAGACCTTTTAAGGTTTTGTTTATGGTGTTGTGATGATGCGTCTGACTTACATGAAGGAGAGACAGAAGAATGGCGATGATGATTGGAACATTGAAAAGTAGATGAAGAAGACAGTACTTTTTTGACTAAAGGTTTTGGTATTTTACATTCTAAAACCTTTTCCATCATTGCTAAATGTTCGATATTTTCGTGAGTGGCAAATAGCAAATCTCCAGTGTAGAGCTCGCTTAAGATGCATCCAATCGACCACAAGTCGCTACTGCGATCCCATCCAATGCCAAGGATCACCTCTGGTGCACGGTATTGCCTTGTGTTGATCGTCTCAAATCGCAACAATCTTTTTTGTGTGGCTCCGTCGATCTTTTCGTAGGTGGCGCCACCAAAATCGATCAACCGAATAGTAGTCCGATTTGGAACGCGATACTTGCGTCCATGTTGCAAATGGTTTATGACGGAATAGGAATCATCCATTAAAAGTTATTTTCCAATTTCAGATCAGTATGTACCAAATTCAACTTTTCATGAATAACTGAAGTTTTATAAAAAATAAACAAGCATATATACATATACACATATATATAGTTATGTGTAGATAACAAAACATTGAATGGCCTCAAATATTTGTTTGGCGATATCTTGTAAATGCTGCAATAAAAAGCCTCGATAATCATTTTTCTTGACAAATTGATACAAGGAACAGCCCATCTTTTCAAAAATGATACAAACATGCTTTTGTGTATTGAGTTTCGTCGCAAAGCTTCCCATGAAACGGACTATATTGCTATGTATTGTCATTCATTATTATTATTGTTATGGTTATTATGAAATCGAAATTAACAAAAAAAAACAATAATAATAAAAGAAAGAAAGAGAGCGAGAACAATTTGTGATGGGGATCATGTTTGGCAACATCGGAAAGAATATCGATTTCAATTTTGGCCGAGTCCAAATACTTTCTCACACTTCTGATGACTTTAATGGCCACAATTTCATTCCTTTTCGTGTCGAGACAACTCAACACGGTGGAGAAAGCCCCGCTGTCTAAGTACTCCTTCACCACATCTATTGGCATTTTTACAAATACAAACATACAAATACGTCCACCTGCTCTTTTCGTTATGTCGAAGATAAGCACACGTAACATCGGTCGTTGCGTAAAGTATCTCCAACCTTCCAACGGGCCGTTCCCTCTTCGCCTTCGTTCATATCATGTGAAGGGGCACTCACTCGATTTTTAGCTGTCATTTTTCCATTTTCTTTTCCTTTGCTTTTGCTTTTGCTCTTACTTTTACTTTTACTTTTGCTGCTGCTTTTACTTTTATGCTTTTTTTTATGTTTGCTTTTTGTTCTTGTTCTGGACCTGCTTTTTGTCTTATCTTTCTCATATTTCCGCCCCTTCCTACTTTTATCTTTGCTTATGCTTCTGCTTCTGTTTCTGCTCTTGCTTTTGCTGTTTGTATTGCAGGTAGTATCGGTGGGACTTGTACTTCTGCCCTTGTTCATCTTGCACTTGTGTGAATATACGTCTGAGTGATCGATATGATTATGATTCGAGTGACGTCTGTCATGCTGGCTCTTTTCACTCTTATTCTTGCTCTTGCTCTTGCTCTTACTCTTACTTTTGCTTTTGCTTTTGTTTCTTCGCTTTTCTTTCTCTTCTTTGCATTCGCGACTCTTTTCTTTTTTATATTTACTCGCTTGTCGACTTCGACTTCGACTTCGACTTTGGCTTTGCTTTTGATTGCGATTGCGATTGCGTCTTCGATTTCTACTTCTGCTTTTGGTTTGAGTGGATGAACTCGTAGCTCTCTTTCCTTCGCCTTTTCGATTTCGATGTCTGTTTCTAAGCCTGGTTCTTGACCGACTCTTGGTTCTGTCTCGACTTCTTCGTCCCTTCGACTCATCATCGCTTGACGCTTCACAGCCTCGCCGTCCGTCTCTCGCTCTCTCCCTTTGTCCGTCTTTGCTTCGACCCGCGTCCCAGTGTCGCCCTTCGTTGTGTTCTCTTGACCACGTGCTGCACATCACACCGCGTCAAATGGCAAAAGAGACTTCAAAAAAAAAAAAAA
>ASPP01022271.1:0-13194 GCA_000512085.1 Reticulomyxa filosa
TAAATTATTAAATTATTAAAATTAAAATATTAATATTATTAATATAACAAAATCAAAAATTTTAACATTATTAACATATTAATATCATCAATATTATTAAAATTATTAAAATTAACATTATTGACATTATTAATATTGTTAATATTATTAAAAACATTAATACTATTAAAATTATTAATTTAAATTAAAAATTAATTAACTAAAAATTAAATCTTAAAAAACAACAAAATTAAATAAAATCAGATATAACACTGGAATCTTGCGAATGGATAAATAATTACAACTATTCCAGCAGACAAAAGATCACAAAAGTATGATCGTATGATTAAACAAAAATAAATAAACAATGAAAATAGAAAAGATAAACTAACTTGCGAATGCGATAAACAGCGATTATGACGGCCGTTTTAATTTCTTCGTGTTGCATCGACTACGTGTCGTGAGGACTGTAAGCAGTCGCACAATTAAGTGCTCGCTTGTCATATCCTCTTTTCAAACAATCGAGATCACTTTAGTGGGATACAACGCATCCCCAATGCGCACAAATATCAAATGGCACAAGCACCATGGCTGTCCATAGATATTGAGCGTCCGTTAGAGTCGTCATAATAGTCATACTTGTCCACACTCGTGGACTCGATATCTCTTTTTCTTGCAGGACTACGTGGTATCGACGACTTATGCCATGTGATGCAAATACTGCACCAAATCGTGATCTCTGGCGTGCAGCAACACATCAACTGAGAAGGAAGAGCCACTTTTGCCAAAATACAGCACAGGAACACAGGAGCCATAATATCACCACAATATCAAATAATAATAATATCAAATAACAATATCCAATTATAAATAACAATAGCCATAAAAATAAAAAATTGAAAACACAACAACACGCAATACGAATGGTGATCCTCATCATGTATCCCTCTATTTCTCTTTTAAAAAATCGCTAAAAAAGGGGGAAAAAAAGAGCAGCAAAAAAAGACAACACAAGAATGGAAAAAAAGTGCAAAGGGGGGGGGAGAGGGAAGGTTGCAAAAGGTGCAACAAATAAAGAAAAGAAACAATTTATTAAAAAAAATAAATTTCCAACTAATCCATTCCACGATATCCATAAATTCCACAACATCTAATGATAACTCCATACCAAGCTATTCACAAAAAAAAAGACAAACAATTTAGTATATGCACGAAATAAACATTGATTACATAAAAATAACTCAAAAATACAGATTGATGTCGCATAACGACCGTCGTCAGCCGAATGAATGGGCGAATTTGAATGTCATGGCGTAGTCTCTCTTCGCCTTCTGTTAACACAGCCGTACTAGCCGGTAACACCAAGGGGGAGACATTTTGAATGTCAATCCTCAGATTGACACTACCACTTTAGTCCTGCAAGATATCTTTGTCGGTGGTGCTTTCAAGCAAACCTTGATTACATGTGACCTTTGCTTCGCTGCAATCCACCGACGCGCCCGTTGCACGCGTTTTGCGATGCAATATCGCAGTTGTTATCAACGAATTTGTGATCTGACGGCTGACTGGCTTATTTTCACGATAATCCACCAACGACAACCAAATATCCACATGCAGCCAAATAACTCCAAATCCCAATCTCAATTTCTTACAATCACAATTTCACCACAATCACGACTCCACTGCGACCACGATTTCACAACGCAATCTTTACGACAAACGAATCGTCGACACTATATTTCATTTGTAGTGACGTTTTTACAGCTCCAAACTTTCAAGTATTAAAAAATAAAAAAAAGTGTTTGCTTAACTTTACCCGAACGAGATCGACGCGGATATCATCACTAATCTCGCCACTGTCGACGCCGAACACGAGAAACGAACTAACGGTTTCGGGAAAAAAGGGGAAAATGTTCAGTTCAACTTTTTTTTCTCGTAGAAGTAAGTTAATTTTCTTTTGGTACTAATAGTCACTGAATTCCCTAAAGTAAAATGCATTTACGACCTGCATTAACAGAGAACATACGTTGTTTTGATATCTTAGAAAATGCAAATAATCTTTTTTGATAAAGTATATATTTCAAGAATATTATAAGAAATAGTCAAATTTCAATGTTCCAAACTCCTTTAAGTATTGAAAACATTCTACACTTTTTGAAATAGTCTTGTCGACTATAATGCCATTGTGTGATGCAATTTATATTATAGCCTTGTATAAGACAATTTAATTTTTGTTCTTTCCTCATGATGGATTATATGAAGATCAAAAGATTTCTTTTCAAATACTTTTGGTTAAAATATTGACAACAATTCAAATTTCGAGTCTTATCACGCGAGTTTTATGATATAAACAAAATAAGTCAAAGCGTATTTTTCTTTCGGCTTGAAAAAGGGAAAACTTGGGAATAAATAAAGAATAGTGCTATGGCCTTGAAAACCAAAGATTTTGAAGTGGGGGATTATGTTCAATTGATCAAAGACAATCGTCGTGGTTATGTCCGTTTTGTTGGGAGAATTCAATCCATAGGTTTCAATTATTATCTTTTTTTTGCCTAGTGTTTGTTTGATATTATTTGAAGTGTTTCCTTGTCAAATGAATGCAGGCAAAGTTTGCATCGGGGTGGAATGCGATAAAGAAATACCAAATGGCCACGACGGCACTTTCAAGGGAGCAAAGTACTTTACCTGCCCACCAGGCAAAGGAATATTTCTCGTCCCTGACAAAATTCGTTCCATTGTCAAAAGAGTTAATTTTTGGGGGGGGGGGAGGGTCATATCAAACATTGCATAAATATGTAACATATTAATTATATAAAAATGTGAACACAACATTTTATTTATTTATTTTTTTTTTGTATATTTACACGCGTATATATTAGTAATGTGGAAACATAAAGAAATAAAGAATCAGTATAAATTAAAAAATATACATATGTGTATATGTATGTAAAGAAAGCATCACCATCTCGCGGACGAGCGAAATCTCCAAATCAAAGCACAACGAGAAGTGGGTCAGCCCAAGCGCAAAGAGGGACTACTACAAGCGGAACCAAGAACGGGTCTAGAACAGCGACCTCCATGCCACGTAAGCCAGTCGGAACGGCGGGCAAAACGAACGACACGAATAAGAACAAGGGTAAGCCGTTTGAGATCCCAAAAGACATGACCACGCCAAAACAAATGATCGATTACATGCTGGGCTTGTTGCCGGACAAAAGCACATCGGACAAACAACGTTTCCAAATCTTTGATAAATTCTCTCAACTCATCACGTCCACTGATTCGCCATTGTGTATTGAAGATGCTCAATATGCCATCACGCAATTCAAAACCCCTATGCCTACACTAGTTTAGTTTTTTTTATTCGTTATTTATTTATTTTTTTTTTTGATAATACTAATGTTGTTGGACTTTTTAATGTGTAGTTAAAAATGGCAAGCTCAGAAACACATGAAAAAGTATTCGAATTAATTGTCGCAATGGCGAAACATCATTCGAATGAATTCAACACATATGCCATATTTTACATTAAAAAGTTGATGGGTCATCTGACCGACAAACACATTCAGTCCGTCTCTTCTTGCGAAAATGCCATTTTCCTCATCATCAACACCAATGTTGATCATAGTTTCGTGTGTTGAAGAAAAAGGGCGTGTCAATGCACATACATATGCATATATACATATATATGTATATATGTATGTATTTATACATGTATGTATATAATTGTGTATATATATATATATGTATATATATATATGTGATATACAATAGAAAAACTAGTGGCAGCATTTGTAGGAACAGTTCAAGACAAGTCCCCAATAGTGAGGAAGCATTCATTCATGTTTTTGAAAACAATGTTGACGACAGTGCTTGGAAAGACCAGCCACGATGGCCATGTGGTCTTAGCCAAAGAGAACGAAGACATCAAAAAAGACGAGACGAAAAGTGAATCGACAGGAAATGCCAATGGCAATAGCATCAATAATAATAACAATAATAATGCGAATAAAACAATAGCGGACAAAGAGATATTGGACTTGATCACAGAGGCATTGAAGCTCGGCCTGCAAGACAAAGATAAAGTAACTCGAACCGAGGCAATGGAATGTGTGAACGTATTCAGCAGATTCGACGAGAGTCGATCCGAGGCACTGGTTGCGAATATGCCTGTCCAATTCAAAAAAACCTATCACCAAAAATATGGCGGTGATTCCAATACTTCACCGCTCGCGCGAGATGCCCAAACTGGTTCTTCCCCATCAAAGAACGACAAACAAAAGCCCTCGCCAAATGCTAAAACAAGACCCACTACTACTACTACTTCCAAAGATTCTCGACCCGCAAGTGTTGGTGCTCCGAACACTCGCACCGCACTTGTGGCCAATTCAATGACGAAAAAGGAAAATGACAAAAGTGCAACGAGCAAAACAACAGATCGAAAACCAACGTCCAAAACCACAACTGTGTCGCCCAATTCCAATGGATCTGCCAACCAAAAGATCTCTCCAAAAACAAAGGACAAAAGTACTCCGACCAGGACGCTACATCGCGTCACAACCTCAACTAACGCCAAAACAACTTCCAAAGGTAGGTGTACTTTTCTATATGTCTTCTTTTGTTTGGCGCCTTACATAAGTATACAAATATATAAATAGTGAATATATATATATACATATATATTGTATGTGTAATGCATAGGTCGGACAAATAGTGAGATTGCAAAGACCAATGCAAATGGCAAAAAACCTGCGGAAGTGGCAAAAGACCAAGGCAAAGCAACCTCTGCAAAAGCAAGCGGACAAGACGCAAAGGGGGATGATTCAAAGGCCACTGCAAAGACAACGACGACAAAGAATCAAAGTGAGCATACCAATGAAAAAGAAAAGGAACAGGAACAAGCCAATGGGACCAATACGACGGTGACACTAAATGCAGCGATAATGGCCATCGGCAATGAAAAGGACAATCACGAACCTGATGACGAAGAGGAAGAACCGGTCACTACCAAAACAAAAAAAAGAAGCAGAAACACTTTGAGTTTGGGTGGAGGCATTGACTCTCAAAACTTTATGTCGCAACTCTTGGATATACCCGAAATGTATAATATACATACGTATATACATATGTGTATGTATATATTTGTTGTATTGTACATTGCACACTCATCATTTTGCCAAATTAAAAAAAAAAAAAATTAAAAAAACAGAAAGGACAAGGCACCAACGGACACACCAACGGATGTAAAGGAAGATGAGAAAGAAGAACCAGTTCACGAAAGCGACGACGAAGACAAAGATACGAAGAGCAATGATAGTACACAAGATAAGAAAGATACGTTGGCAAATGCAAATGGCGATAAAGAGGATAAACATGTCATTGTGGACAGCATAGATAACGAAACCGGTAATGAAACAGAAACAGAAACGGAAGTAGAGACGGCATCACAACCCGGAGAAACGGGCAGCAATAAAGGCGAAAATGCAGATGTGGATACAGATGGGACAGACGAAGAAAGAGCCCAATTGATTGAGTCCTTTTTAGAACTGAAAGAACCACAAATCAATTGGAAAATGGTCGAATTCTTTGCAAAAACCAGTTCAGATGTATGCTTTTACTACTTTTTTTTTTTTGCGTATGCATACTAATTCGTACACATATACATCACATGTACAATTTTTTTTTTTTTTGGAAGAGAAACACTTTTTTGAATTTTTTTATGATTAAAGATGTAATTCACGTGTTAATGGGCTATTTATCCAGAATGCCTGGAGAGGTAACAACTTGGCAGAAGAATATAAAAATTGATTATGACCTTGTCATCCCACCTACTAGAAGCCTGTCCTCAGAAGAAAATTCTGAAATTAGTGCTGCTCAATTGTATGATCTTTTTTTTTTATTATTGGTTGTGTTTCTAATGATGTAACATTATGTACCGTACATAATGGATAGATCGTACTCATTGATACGTATGCTCTCGAGTGAACAAGCAGCAGAAACAGTGAGAGCATTTTTGTTGCGAAAGTGCCATGAAATTATACTGCACTCATTAGCTGCGTTTCATCCGCAATCCAAAGGCAATGCCTACCACGGGCGAGTGGTTTTGGAAATCGTACTTGCTGCTTGGCCTAAAACGTTTTTCCTCAATTTGACTAATGAAGAGGATTTGCAACGTTTCGTTTTTTTTTTAATTTTTTGTTTTTATACACATAAAAACAAAAATTCAATTCCGTGAGTGCTTTTTTTTTCTAGTGCTAACAAAGAACGCTTTATTCCGTAACTTGCATCAAGGCAACATGAACAGTTTTTTTATTGATTTAATTTGCTTCAAACCAACCGAAAAAATTGATGATTTACAACCTGTCAAGGTTTTTTTTATTTGCTTACATTTTTTCTTTTTTTATCATGTTTCTTATACGAATAAATCTCAAAAAAAATTATAGGAAAAATGGCTGAATAAATTGCGAGAGTGGCATTTTATGGAATACTTAATGGACGTGTCTTCATCGAATAAACATGGAGACGACATCGCAACCAAATATGCAACATTTTTTATTGATTTGGTTGCTCGGTCGGCCTCCATCGACGAAGCGGCGACTTTGTTTTACGACCATGAAGAGGTCATTGTAGACGCTTTGGTGAAAGCACTTTTGGATGAAGACAATACTAGGACATTATGGCAACGCATCATCTGTGGACAAACTTTGGTACAATTCTTGGACATATGCTCACGGCCAACCATTATCAACCCTGCTCAAGCATATGCTGACATGTTGGGATTAGTGCCACCTGAGCCTTCACAAAACTTGTTGCATCAAATGTTTAATGTACGTTACTTCTTACGTCCTTTTTTTAAATTTTAAAAAAAAAGAAAAAGATATTTCTCACATCGTTGGCTGTATTTTTTGTTTCATTAAATTAAAAAGAAATCATTGAAACGATTGCATACGTATATCCCAGTGCTTTGCCAAATGATTGCGAACCCTACGAAACAGTACTTTGTTTTTTTTAACCGTATATAAGTCACATTGTCAAAATAAATAAATAAAAAGATTGGAACCGATACCGTTGGCTGATGGTATGGTTGGAAAACCATTTGGTCAAGTTCGTTTGAATTGTTTGGAATTGCTAACGATTTCGGCAGATTTTGCACAGTTTAAATGCGGAAAAGTGTTGGGAAATTTGAAATTTGATTTTTGGAAGGCGATTTTGGAGTTGGCATTTACTCACAAAGCCAATAATTTATTCCTTTGCCATTTTCGAAGACTTGTTCATCTTTCCATGATTTTCAAACGAAGGTTCTTAAAGTATTTATTCGTTGACTGTGTGATGTTGGATCGATTTATTGATTTTTATCATAATGAACTTCCCCGATGCAGTTATTTTTTTTTGTGAGAAACACGTATAATCGGTACGTACATTTACTAATTAACACGCACACGCCAAAAAAAAAAAGCGTTGCATTCGTACATTTTGCAAATGCTTTGGGATATCTATCATCACGATCAAAGAGAGGCAGAACCAGCTACCAATGAAACTAAAGACAAAAAAGATGAAACAAATGAAGAGGATAGCCAATCGGACAATGGATCAGTGGTCATCAATGAAAACGAAAATGACGAGGAAAATCAAGATGAAGACAAGGCAAAAAAAAAGACAAAGGAAAAGATGAAGACAATAAAAGTGACACATTTGGACAAAATGAAAATTTTGTGCTGAAACCAAATTTCAGCACTGACCCAGAAGACCAGTGGGGCATTGTCAAATTTTTTGATGCACATCCCAAATGGTCCAACTTTTCCAAAGTGTTAACTCAACAAATTGAAATTCAAATGAGTTCGGAACAACTCCCATTTCAACAAGGAAACAATGGAGAAGGAATGTCACAATTGGACGCATTGCTCAGTCATTTTACTGAAGACGGAGCTGACGAAAATGAACAACAGCCCGAAGGCGGAGACTCGTCTGATTCTGATGTGTGCACTTTTTTTTTTGTATCATTTGGCCATACGTACATCAAACTTATCCCTTTTGTTTGTGTCGTGAACGGATAGGATGGCGACGAGTAATGATCTTAAAAAATGTATTTGTTTATTGCAGTGCTGACAATGGCCAATCGTTTTATAAATTTTGTTTTTAATTTTTGTTAAGAGTATACAATGGTTTAATTTCTTTTTCCTTGTCACTTAATACGCAAAAATCCTTTGATGTAGTTACACTGTTTGCGTTTTTACTTTTTTTTTCTTGAAGAGATTATTTTGTGATTTTAGTTGAGACTTTACAAAAAAAAGTATTACAAGGTCATGTTGTTTCAATAAAATCGATTTTCAACGTTTCAAACACGTTAGATCTTTGAACTTTCTTCCTACAAAAAATTATGTATTTCCTTTTTTTCACACGTATCAGAATTGTGATACAAAATTTATATGGCATTCGAAGAAAAGAAATGTTTTGGCAATAAGAAGAAAGCCTTCAAGTTGGTCAATTTAGGAACGTTTAAGAGCTTGTCAAGAAAACTGACTGTGGACAAAAACATTGAAAATGAAAATGTAATGAATAGTCTTTCGGCCAATGGAATTATCAAAAAGTATGAAATGTGGCATTTATGGATTTGGATCGGGCACTGCAACTCCGTGCAAAATGTTCCATAAGTTTATATGATGCCATCATGCAAGCTTAACCACAAGTGTAAATCAATGCCTTGTTGTATTTCTCTCTTACAAAAATTGATATTTTACAGACAAATTGTAAATTTGATTGTTGATCATAAAGAGGAAGCATATTACATTTTATCAAATGCAATTTTATACAAAAAAGAATTAGACATATGCTTGTTAAGCATGTCACAAACGGCGGATCGACAGTTTAACATAACATCCAATTTTTATCGGGATCTATTTTGTTATGACTATCTAAGTTGTTCGAGCGGGGCTAGTGTTTGTCAAGACGCCACAAGAGTTTCAAAAAGGAGTAGTATGCAGGTTTACAAAAGTATAAATGAATAACGACAAATAAGAAATCTCAACGTAATTAAAAAGCTTATTTCTAAATTTCTGTTCTTTACAAAAAAGAAAATAAATCACTCTTTTTTCATTTCCATTTGTAATAATTGAATAATATTAAATAGAACCACAATCACTACATACATTTAAGAAAAGTTTACTTCTTTATTTTACATCTTCATATTTTTTTCAATCACCTTTAATGGATCATTTTCCAAGAAAATACCACAATTCTGTCTCCACTTCCCAAATGTTGTCCCTTCAACGTAATACCTTTTGCGATGTCTTGAGTTGATAAAGGAAGCAACAAAAAAAGAGTAGACCAGCTTGTTTTGTTAAATTCAGGAGCTTGACAGCAAGAAATTCACATCTTTTCAACGTTTTGTGGTGACAATAAAGTTGATACAAAACATATTTTTGAAAAAGTTCTCAAAGTGAAATAATAGAGATTATTTAAATTGATGGCATCAAAAGAAAATTTAACTTATTTGTGTGAAACAAAAAAAAAGTTGAATTGAACGCTTTTTCCCTTTTTTCTCGAAGCGTTGTTTGTGGTTCGTTCCAGTGTCGGTGTCAGCAAGATTAGTCGTGATATTGGCGTTCATTTCGCTCGAGCCAAGCTAAATAAACACATTTTTTTTTAATTTTGACACTTGAAAGTTTGTAGGTGTGAAACACGGTCAAAAATAAAAATAGGCGTCGAATCGTTTATGGTGGTAGTTGTCGAGTCGTGACCGTGGTGGCGTTCGTGATTGTTGCATGATCAAGATTGTAATCAATACCAAGATTTGAGGTCCGGATCATTTGTTGCAGATGGTGATCATTATAGTGGGTTCCAGCGCAAAAAAAGGAGTAAGTCAGCCGACAGCTCACAAATGCGCTAACTGCAACTGCGATGATGCATCGCAAAAAAAAAAAATGCGTGCACACGGGCGTGTCGGTGAATTACGGCAAACCAAAGTCCAAATATGATAAAGGTTTGCTTGTAAGCATCACCGACAAATAATTCTTGCAGGATCGAAGTGGTAGTGTCCGTCTGAGGATGGACATTAAAATAATATCTCCCCCCTTGGTGTTACCGGCCAGTATGACTGTGTTAACAGATGGCGAAGAGAGACCAAGCCATGTTTAGATTCGCCCATTTACCGGCTGACGACGGTCGTAATGCGACATTAATCCGTTTTTCGAGTTATTTCTATCTTGTTATTGTTTGTGGTTCAATCTATTCTGAATTAATGTCTTTTTTGTTAATAGGTGGATGTGGTGGTTGATTTCATTGCAGAATTGGTGGAAGTGGAATTAGCTGGCCGAAATTGTTACGGCTATCTTGGTTTTTTTTGTTGTTATTGATTTTATTGTCCCCGTTGCTCATTATGTTACCCTTTTGTATCCTTCCTCCTCCACCCTTAGCACTTTTTTATTCACTAAGGGCATTTTCCCTCTTGCTTTGCACTGTATTTTTTATTTGTCCTTTTTTTTCATTGAATTTTTTTTTACGAGAGAGATAGGGAGTTGTAGAGAGAGTTAGATAGGGAGGAGTCACCTTGTAGTTGTCTGCCAGTGTGCTTTCAATAATGTTCTTTTTTTTTTTTCAGTGCATTGGCTTTTTTTTTTTTAGTGCATTGGTTTTTTTTTATTTTTTGGTTCATTTTATTCCACCTTCGCATTTGTTGCACTTTTTGCAACTTTTATTCTCCCGTTGCTCATTATGTTTCCCTGCTGTATTTTTTCTCCTCCATCTTTGCACTTTTTTTGTTCCCATTTCCTCACTTGTCCTACTTTAGTTTGCTGTATTTTATGTCTTGTCTTTTTTTTTTGGGCTGGGAGATCTTTTTTTAGAGATATAGAGAGGATAGATAGAGTGACCACTGTATTCGTCTGCTAGTGTGTTTTTAATTACTTTTTTTTTTAATTGGATTTGGATTGGATTTGGGCTATCATGGTGGTATTTTCTTCCTGTTGATATGACTGTGTTCCTGGTCGTATTTGGATAAAGACTCCCCTTCAAATTTCGATTTGTGTTGCTGCACGCTGGAGACCACGATTTGATGCAGTGTTGCATCACATGTGTAGGCCGTCGATACCACTCGATCCTGCAAGAGAAATATAGTCAACAGATGTGGACAAACGTGGCGATGATGACGGCCCCATCGGACGTGCGATATCTATGGACAGCCATGTTGCTTGTGCCATTTGATATTGCGCGCACATTATGGATGCGTTGCATCCCGTTCAAGTGGCTCCAACTATGTGAAATGAGGATGTAACAAGTAAGCACCTAAGGGTGTCGTTACTTGCTTATAATCCTCGAGACAAATGCCAATGCAACACTAAGGATGACGACCGTCATTGCGCATTTCGACGCTTTTCCAAGTTTAATTTACATTTTATATTTCCGTTATCTATTTATTTTTATTCAATCACAATGATGTAATTACAATCTTTTGTCTGTTTTGGAATAGTTAAAAATAATTGCTCGCAAGATTACTGACACTAAAATGATATTAGTTATTATTTGTTTTTTGTTTTGTTTTTTTTTGTCTTTTAATTTAATTGTTTATTAATTAATTTTATTTAATTAATAATTTAATTTTTATTTTAATAATGACTACATATAATATCCAGCATTCCTCCATGCAAATAAATCCATAAATAAATTAATTTTTTAAATTGCAGCTATAATTTTGATTCAAATATCAAATGTGTTGATATTATCTTTGTTCATGGTCCCGACATATTACATGTGACCTATTATCATTCAAGTCAAAGCAATGTCTAAATGATCATCATGTGTTTGTATATTCTTTCATTCATTCAAGTAAAATTTTTCAAACACATACATGCATACCAAATTTCACAACTAAATCTTGGAGATATCGAAAAGATATTCAAAAAATATATTAACTATTTACATGCAAAATTACGTATACTCATACATGCACATGTGATGTGTAAAATGGAGGCTTGTTCAATTAATAAACGTTTGTTATTATTTATGCGATTATAAGTCCCAGATAAGCAGCTAAGTGAAGGTCATGAGTCGACACTGCAAATAGGAGATAGTAGCCCACATATCCTTGTTGCAACTCCATGACTGGGCCGATGCGGGGTAAGAGTTGCAAATCGATCTCTTGCGATTCTGCTGTCCACAGACCCAAGTGCACATCCATCATGTCATCGCCATTGCCTACACGCTTACAGTTAATAATTTTGGATAACAGTCCTGTCGCTCGATATTCTTCGTTTTGCATATAGAGTTTGTCACCAATTGCCATCTTTTTTTAAAATTGATTTCCAAATGTGAACGAAAGAAATGAATTGTGAGCATGTACACTTATATACACAAATATATGTATGTATGTGAAATAATATGATATGCACGCGACAATAACCTCCAACGATTCCATGTTGTAATGCTTCGAAACGTAAAAATGCACTTTTATGTATGGAATTAAGTTGAATGTGATCAGATTCTTCTCAATTACCGATCGACATAGATCCTTATAGTTCTCCTCTCTTATCTCATTTGCCTTCAGTGAACCTGCAATTCGATTATCATCTGTTCCATTCAATCTACTCTCGCTCGTTGTCAATTTTTGCTTATCCATTGTCCACTTTGTTGTGTTGTCGTTTTTGATTCTTTTACCTACCGTTTGTTGTTTTTGTCGAGAAAAAGAATCAAAATTGATGAAATATTCACAATTTCCAATGATATCCGCGTGTCGGTGTTTACTTAGCACAACTCAGTATTCTTTTCCTTTTTTACCTACTTCAGATGGAAATTCTCAACTTCCTTTGTTATCAGTTCTTGGAGGAGCAAATTTTAAAGTAATTCACTTTTCGTACGAAATTAATTTTTCCATAAATAAGAGGAGAGTTTTTTTTAAGTAGGTTAAGTTACAAGGACAAAAAGTTTGTAAAAAGCTTTAAATTTCAAACTATTTGTGAACAGCAGTCCCTTCCAATGAGGCCCCATACTAGTAGAAAGCGCGCTCGTGCATTTTTTGAGCATGAAAATGAAGAATTGAAACCCACGAATTTTTGGGACGACAATCGTCCATGTCAGTTTCAACCTGACGAAGATACCCGTCTTCGTCTTCACCCAAGGAACGAGAATACCAATGTATTTTCAGTGAACGAAAATTTGAGTTAAATGTGATTGAGATCAAAAACAAAACAAAGAAAAAAAGTACAACAGAGCAAAAAAAAAAAA
>ASPP01022336.1:0-14601 GCA_000512085.1 Reticulomyxa filosa
AGAAAATCTGGCCAACAAGAAATTGTAACAAGGATATGTCGACATGGAGGATCCAGAATAAAATTAGTGGTGCAATGTTTCCAAAAAAATATTCAAATAAAAAAAATGGAAAATCCTAAAGAGATTGCCAAATTTGTAACAATGTTTATGGAAAATATTGTAACAGCAGCTGATTTGTTCTGCAAAAACTATGCTGCAATGCAAACAAATTTTGAGTTAGCGCAAGCTGTAATTAAATGGTAATTCATTAGAAAATATATAACAAATTAAAAATAAATGAAAACAAGATTTAATTTTTGTTTGAATAGGAAACCATATTCATCAGGAACAAACCCATTCTGGGAGGCCATCACATTTGGCTGTCAAACAATCGTTTCACAATTAATAGATGCAATTAAAGTTCTTGGAAAATTTGAAGAAATGTTAGGCATTATACGTTCGGGTTTATTAGATTTCAGAAATCGTGTTCAACTCAAAGAAACAATGTCACTGGCAATGCAAAGTATTAAAGATACACATTCAATAAATCTAATGAATTATTAAAAATTTGTCAACAATATGCTATCGATGCTCAAAAAACTGAATTATTTATAGCGGTTGCATTTCAAAAAGTTTCCAAATCGAAAGAAGTCGAAAATGCATTTAAAAATATAAAAAAGATTATGCAAGATATGAAAGAAACGAAAAAAGAAAAAATGAAATTACAACTCGAAAAGAATAAAATTGATGAAAAGATGGGAGGATTGGCTAAAAATTTTGGTGATGTTCAAGAAAAATTAATTGCTTGTGAATTTGAAATTTTTATTGCTCAACGGATTGAAGATATAAGTAAAGAATGGTCAGAACAGAAAAACAATGAGTACCAACAACAAATGCAAAATTTCGTTTCTTGGTGCAATAGTGATAAACTTGATACAGTGCAGGACATATCCATTCAATTTATGGAAGATTGCAAAAATATTGTCTCTGAAAGAATTAAAAAAGAAAAGGAAAATGCAGAAAAAAATAAAAGAGAAATTAATCATTTCAATCTTAAATTAGAAGAAGAAAAAGCTAAAAAAAATAATTTAATTGGTAGTGCTAGTCAACGAATTCAAGAGTTAGAGCAAAAAATCGACAAACTTGAAAATAAATTGAAAGATATTTTCAAAAGTATCGATATTACTGAAAATATTGATCCTAGTATTTTTGAACAATTTTTCAAATGTTGTGAAAAACTTGAAGATGGATTGAATCTCAACAAAAAATGTTTACAAAACGTTGAATCAAGCACCAGGGCCATTTCACAATGGTTTGAAAAGAACAACAGTCGTAGTGGTAGTATAGAAGTGTTATTAGAAAAAAATGGATTGCAAATACTAACTCCTTTCCTGTCCAAACTTGGTGTCAGTAGCATTGCACACTTAAAATTTAGAGATAAGAAGGCATTTGAAGATAAATTTTCCAAACCCTTAATTCAAAACGGCGCAGACAAAAAAGATATCAAAAAATTGGAAGATTTTTGTCAAAAGTTAACACCATGCTTACCCAACTTAAACAAATCAATTGAATCGGGCTCAAAAGAAGAAGGATTAGTTATTGACGTTGCAAATCACTTGGAGAAGTTCTTAGAAACTGTTGTAGCATTTGTCCGTAGCTCAAAAGAAGCTCTTAGTAACGTGTAAACCAAAAAATATAACAAAATTTTTTGTTGTTTTTAAATAACCAATTTTATTGACAAATAAGTTTCTTAAAAAAAACTTCAACAAATACAAAATCAAAGAAATGTGCAGTTGCTTATATCGCAAATATCGACAAAAATACTTCTGATTGGTATTGTCCAAGAAATAATATTCATTGCATTAATGTGAGAAAGAACTTAAAATCACTTAAAAAAAAAATTTATAATTCTCGAAAAGAATTAATCAATACATCTCTTATAGTGAGATCAGCTGTTTGCACCAGGAACTGTAATACAAAAAGAAATAGTTCTTTTTAGCCGATTTTAAAGCAAGATAAAAGTTAAATTAAAGAAGAAATGAATGAAAAACAAAAACAGAAAACAAGTGATTTTGTTGTAAAAGAATTCAGTACACTGGTGGTTCCACAGTTCACTTGGAACTTCACTTAGCCTCATCCTACATCTTTAAAATAGAAAATAAAAATGGATACCATTAGCTAGAACCAGATGGCTAATTGCGAAATACTAAATCAACATTTCACATAGTCGTCTGTCTGTTTGCACAGAAGGTCAAAAAAGGAATATTAGCTATCAATTCCAGTTCTTTTTGCTCAAAGAAGCAACATTTCTGTAAATGCTTTAAATGGCCAATCTTGAATGAAGATTCAAGTTCCGAATTCAGTGTTAAGGTCTTTTACTACTTAGTGAAATTTAACAGTAAAGAAACGCAATTATCTCAAATTATAGAAGAGATAAGATGATATTTTTAAAAAAAATATCTACAAAACAAGGGGAGCGCGAATATACCAACAAAGTGTTTAAAGGTTCCATGTGGCCATTGTAAGTGAAAAATAAACATTATTTTAAAAAATTCACAGAAACCATACAACCTATTGACTTCCTTGTGACCATTTTGAAAAAATATTGTTGTTTTGAATAAAAGGAGATAATGATGACATAGTTTGTGTATTGAAATATTACGATATTACGATATTACAATAATATAATAATAAAATAATGTATCGTTTTATTGTGTTGTTTTTTTTGTAATAGTTTTGTGAATTAAAAAAAAATATGGAATGGAAATTGTTATTTGGAGAAAAGTAAAAATGAATGATGAATTGTATTTGATATGGAAAAAGCAAGTATAAAACAGCAAAGTATAATATGTATTATTTTTCAATTGTGATTTGCTTTTGAGCTTTTTTGCATACCATCACCTAATTGATGTAAAAACACACACATTGGACGAGACATTACAGCAACCATCATTTTTGTAGATTGTTCTTTGTTTTTTTGTTTTTCTTTAATGTAATCAATAGTAAGAGTTTCACAAAAATCTTCCAATGCATCAATATCAAATGAGTTAATACCATCAATGGCTTGCAAACGACTACGAATATCTTTATTAAAATTGCCACCTCTTCTTCTGCATAAATGAATAGCTTTGTTAACTCCAATAGTTTGCAAAGGTTGGATTAATGCTCCCAAATTGGAAGAGCGCAAAAGAGTTTCTAATTTAATTTCAGTGTTAAATTTAAGAGAAAACCAGTTTCCTAAAATCTTGATATCTCTTGAAATATTGACGAGACCAGCATAACTAAGAACTAATCCTTGTTGGAATTTATCGTAAACTTGGAAAAATTCTTTGACAGCATCAGCACTTCGCAGACCTGTTTCTTTTAAAATTTTAGACAAATTATCTTGCAGTTTATCTTTCTCTATGATAATATCATCAATTTCTTTTTCGATTTTTTTCATTTCTTCATTAGTTTCTTTGATAAGATCATTTTTTTGTTTTTCCAAAGTATCGATTTCATTATTTAATTTAATAATTTTTGTATTATTTTCCTGTTGTTTTTTTACAGCTTTCTCTCTTTTGGCTTCAAATTCTTCTGTTTCTTTTTTCATTTTGTCTTCCATTTCTAGCAATTTTGTTTGTTCTCCAGTTTTAGTGGGTTCTTGATAAGACTCTTGATATGGCCACGAATAAGACCACCAATACCAACGATATGTGTAACAGGTACGATATTTAGTCACAGTGCACCAATCCGTTGCTTTGCTGGCCTCTTGATTTAGCTCTTGTTTCCGTTTTTGTGACCAATCCTTTGCTGCTTGACTACTAGCAACATCATTTTTTGCAATGGAAAGTTCGATTTCACATGAACATTTATCAGCTTGTTTTTCGCCAACTGATTTCATTATTTCTTCAATTTTTTTAGATGTTTCTTCTTCTTTTTTTCGAAACTCTTTTTTTTTTTCTTCTGCATTTTTCAGTTTTTCTAATATGCTAAGCAATTGTTTAGAGATTTCTTCCGCTTCTTTTGACCCTCCTCCATTGGTAAAAGCTTGCCTTATTGAATTTTCAACTTCTTTTCCCGTCTTATCAGCGAATAGACCAACTTTATCTTGATACTCTTTAAATTTGTCGAGTTGGGTATCTAATCCTTGGATTGCAAATGGAACATCTTCACCATACAAACAGCGATCTACAAAATCAACTATGCCAGCTCGCACTCCGGCCAATGCCTGTTGAAATTCTGCTCCCAATCGAATTGTGTTCATCAATTGAGTGACCACTTCGTTGCAAGCGCATACAACACCTTCCCAAAACACTTTTGCTTCGACTGACTCTACTTTCTGTGGTTTCCATTGGACAATCGTCTGTGCTATTAAGAAATTAGTTCCCATTGTGCCATACGTCTTAAATATTTCAACTGCTGCTTGTTGAATATTTAGACAATATGTCTTGGCGTCAGAATCCACTTGATCTTTATATCTAAAATCATCCTTAAACACAGCCAATCGACTATGGACTTGAATGCATTCAATAGCTTTTTTTACTTTCAGGTTACCTTTCATGGCGATTTGTTCAACTTCATTGCTATTGGTTAATGCAAGTGGCTCTGAATCTTTGGTTTCGTCCATTGGGAATACTTTATCCCACTCGGGATCGGCTGACTCTTTTTTTTTTGGACGTATCAATATTATTATTAATGTTACTGTTACTGTTATCTTTACTTTCATTTTCATTTTTTCTTTTGCTTTTTTTTTTATTTGGATTTTTCGTCAGTGGAGCTGTCCTTGTCACTTTCACTTTCATTTTTTCTTTTTTTTTTATTTTTTATTTTTACTTTTGTCATCATCATCATCATCATCGTCGTCGTCGGAGTTATTATTTTTATTTTTTGTTTGTTTTTTTTTTTTTTGTTTTGTTGGTTTTGCGTTTGTCATCGTCATCGTTGTCGGTGGAGTTATTATCTTTATCTTTTTTTGGTTTTTTTTTTGTTGTTTTGTTGGTTTTGCGTTTGTCGTCATCATCGTTATCGGTAGAGTTATTATCTTTATCTTTCTTTTTTTTTACTTTTTTTTGCTTTTGTTATCGTTGTCATCGTTGTCATCGTTGTCATCGTTGTTGGAATTATTATCTTTATCTTTATATCTGTTTCTAGTTGGCTTGTCACTATCGTCTGAGTCTTTCCTTTTCTTTCCAATCTTGGATTTCTTCTTATTTCCACTTTCATTTTCACTTTCACTTTCACTTCCACTTTCAGATACTTTTCTACCTTTGCCTTTGCCTTTGCCTTTGCCTTTGCCTTTGTCGTCAGAGTCTTTCCTTTTCTTAAGTTTTTTTCCCCTTTCACTTTCACTTTCACTTTCACTTTCATTTTCATACACTTTTTTGCTTTTGCTTTCGTTCTTTTTGTCATCATCGTCGTCCGTCACTCTGTTTTCACTTTCAGGTTTTTTGCTTTTGCTTTTGTTGTCTTTGCGTTTACTTTTGTTGTCTTTGTCTTTGCGTTTACTATCTTCTTCTTCTTCTTCTTCTTCTTCTTCTTCTTCTTCAGTGCTTCCTCTGGTTTTCTTCTTTTTGATTTCGTTATCGCTTTCCTCTTCTTTTTCAACGATATTCAACACAAAAGAGCATGATTGCTCATCACCATATCGGTCACTCCATATTTTTTTCAAATCATTGCCACTTTTCAACACTTTCTCTTTTTTGTCTTTTAAACATTCTTCATCCAATATTTTTATTATTTTCGTTAAATCTTCCAAGTGTTCATCCCAATCTTCTTTATTTAGATTGTTTTGAAAGGTAGGATTATTTGCTCCTTTTGGATACCATGTCCATACTCTTTTTTTTCTTTTAATTACCAAACATCTCTATTTTTCATTTTTTTTTTAAAAATCAAAGTTTTACATAAATTCAAATATATAAATGTGCAAATACATAAAAACACAGAACTATGTTAAAAATGCAATTTTTCATTTTTCCATTCACAAAATCATTCCAATGTTCACATAATTCATCTGAGTCTTCAATTTGATCATTTTCATTGTTTGCATTTACTAATATAAAACGAGATTTTTCAGCCAAATTTAATTCTTCTTTGATAAACTCTAACAAATCATCCCATATTGTATCTTTATCCTTGCTTGAAATAGTTTTGTCATCTTTTAATTTCTTTATTTTAAACTCTAATTCTTCTTTTTTTTCATATGTCTTAATTTTTATCTATTTTTTTTTAGAGAAACTCCAATTTGCATTTTTTAAAATTAAAATCAACTCTAATTTGTGTTTTTCCTAAGTAAAAAACTAACTCTGTTTTTTTAAAAAAGTTTATAACAAAACCTTTGACATTTCTTATTCAGCTATTTTTCTTTATTCAATTCAAAGTAAGAAAAAGATAACTTTACAAATTTTTTTTTTTGTTTTGTTTTAAGTTACTAAAAGAAAAGGGAAAGAAAAACACACGTTCAAAATATCTTACATGTAAATATATTTTAATCAATCATAATTTTTATTGAAAATAAATAAATATAATTGGAAATATTTCTTTTATTATTCCTTTTTATTAACCAATAATCCAAAAAGGAGTGATATTGAATAATAATAATATTTTCACTTATATAAATGTCTCATTCTCAATCAATCTTCATTTTCTTTCTTCAAAATGAAAAACATGAGTATGCATTTTGTAACATTCATATATTTTCTTACAGAAAAAAAAAAGAGAGAGATAGATTAGAATAATCACACTAATAAATAATTACTATTATTACGTTAATAAGTTCTTTTTTGTCTTCAAAGGATTGTCTACGCTCCAATCTTTTATGTATTTGTACTGAGATATGGAGCAGGAAATAAAATTATGTATTAAAACATTCGCATGAATTTTTGAGTACTTTCAAAAAGATTTGGAAGAAAGAAATACGCTTTTGTAATTTCATTTTGATAATCTTTTTGAACACATCCCTTATATCCATTACTCAACACTTGATTGGTATGACTATCTTTGTGATATTTTGCAAATATTTTGACGAATAACGCATTGATAAAGATATTATATACTTTATATCATTCTTTTGAAAATTTGTAATGCAAAAATAGTCTATCTTTTTAAGTGTTGTGATATGTAGAGCAAATAAATAAAATCATAAATTAGTAAAACATTTATTCTCTTATAGTTGATGATATTTTTTTTTTCATTCATTCAAGACTTTTCTCATTTTATAAAAATTTTTATTTATCTATAAAGGACTTTCTACTACTTCAGAAGAGATAAAAACGTTGGAAATTACAACATCACTTCAAATTATTTTTTTCAGAGTCAGACAATCAAATCTCACTGTGTAAATATTTGCTGGCAACATTTTTTTTTTAAGCTCAGTAACAAAAATGCAAGAAACATCTTAGACATTTCCTGGCTTACTATTTCTGTGGCGATATAGCAAAATAAAAATTCTTGATTTTTTTTTTACGTCGACACAACATTTTTATGTGATATCCTCCTTTTCTATGGATGTTATTAAAATGCATCTTCAGGAACATTCTTCTTCTCATTTTTATTTTCACTTGGTGTCCTTCCTACTTTCTACGCTAGAGGGTTTTTTTTTTCATTGATAAATCAACATTAAATGCAAAGCAACAAAAAGTTAAATTAAAAACGTGCAAATCTTCTACTTTCGTTTTTTATTCTCGTTAATTTCAAATCATACAAGTCAAGAAGGAGAATTCACTTTGTTAATGATATTTTTTTAAGTGTTGTTTTCTCATGGAAAAAAAATAATTGCCTTAGATTGTATTTACAGTATATCAGGTGTTCTTTTTTGTTTATACTACAAATGCAAATAAAATAATGAACATCAATATTTTGCAAATACGCATTTTGTAACTTGATGCTCAGCGCATTATATTTACGCGACATTCCCTAGGTTAAATTTGATTTGGCAATATTTTATCAATATTTGTACAAAATTATTATGTAATCCTTTTTGGAGAAACGTGTGGTTTAACTCTTCTTGATGTTAACCTCCTTTTTTTCAGCAATAAACAATTTGGCATAATTTCGGCGTCATTCCGAATATTTCTGCCAAGTGAATGGTTACTATAATATTATAAAACTTCTTTTTAAACATCTTTAAAAAATATCACATAATAAATTGTTTTACATAAAAATAAATATCAATTTGTGAAAATCCAGTTATTTTATTGAAACAGGGAAACACATGATTAGAACAAACTGAATTTTTTAATTATCATTATAAAACAAGTAATGCAACAACATTTAGAAGATTTTAGCAAGTTGGTAAGTCATCAAAATTTCAACAATGACAGATCACTGTTTTATCGTAGTGAAGACGTTATGTGTTATTCCAGTGTTGTCAAGGAAGATTATTCAATTTAAAATAGAATTAAATGGTCAAGAACTTTATGATATAAAAAAAGGTATGAAATATTGTGAATGTTAAAAAAATACAATAATAATAACAAACAGAAAAATGCAAGAAACTTCATATTCGTTTATTCAGTAAGTAAAAGGATATGCACCAAGATTGAGACACAATCCACACAATCCAATGCAATGTAAAAATAAATAACAAACAACTGGAAACTAGCAAAAAAAACAGAAAGAATTTATCGGCGAAGCAGAATTGATACAAAGTAGTGAAACCTTTGGACATAAATGAACACGAGGTAAATCTATTGAAATTACATCGCATACTAATTCGACATTCCAAGGAGCAATGACCGTTGAGATAGTGAATGTAGAGTCATTGCAAGATTTGTGAAATTCAAAATAAAAGTAATTTTTTAGTGAATAAATGTATAATTTGCGGTCGTATTGATAGCACATTACAATATTCGCAATGCAAATGCGTTTGAACTGTGACCAAGCGCACCAAAAGCAAGATTAGTTGTTCAATCGGACAATCTGTCAGACTGCCGAATGCATTCCAAAAGTACCAGAAATTAAGAATAATGAAAAGGCAATTATGATTGACTAAGAAGGAAAAGGAGATTATATTGATGAAAAAGATTATGTATGTAATGGTTATATCAAAGTTTCTCTTAGATGTTCATTAGCTATTGTTAGAATAAAAATATATTTCGATGTTATAATTGTATCAATCAACAATGCTTTGATTTATAATATTATCTTATATTCAGTCAAATGGCAGGAAACTGACAGTGTACAATATGTGAACAACCGCCAAAATATGAAGATATGTGTTGATTATAAAATGATATACAGTATGTTGCAAAGAAAACTGAACGCCTAAAACATATCTTATGATGATAATTGATTTTTTCAATGAAAAATCAACTATCATCATAAGATATGTTTTAGGCATTCAGTTTTCTTTGCAACATACTGTATTATCAAAAGCACAGCAGATGATATTGACTTCATTTTATTATATACTAATAATATATATCAGGTAGTCACGATCCAAGAGCAATTCGACAAAGACAAATGGTTATCAAAAAAACAAGTGTATTTTTCCAAATTAATAAATCAGGCTATTGTTATACTAACACTATTTTTTCTCTTTTTCGTCAGCAGAACAATCAAGACAATTCACAAATTGCCACATTATATCGTGAGGTGAATATTGCATGAATTAGGACTGGTATTCAAAAACTGCTTCAAGCAATTATCATTGACAATAGGTGATACATCCATGTCTTTATGTTGTAGACAATCTATTTCAATAAGATTGTTGGCAACTCGCTTGCAAATTAAATAAATAAAGTGTTTAATTTGCTCAATTGTAATATCCAATCTTTATCGAAGCAAGGACACTATAGTCATGCTAGTTTGTGTTTCTTTTGGAATTTTCTCGTTATGCTTTTTTCATCTTTTCCCTAAGATTTTTCTTGTTTTTTAAAAATTTATTGCTTTTCAACGATATTCATTTCACAAAATTTTCTTTAAAAAGGGGCCGACAAAACTCCTGCTTTTGCATTGACCTTTTAGTCAAAACAGGTTCAAAACTAAAATTAAAATCAAAATTCTTTAATCATAGTTTCAGCATTATTTTATTCTGTGTTTTAAACCAATATTTACACATAAATAGAATTTTTATATACATCATTTGTAGTTAAATCACTCCAAATGTATCATTATTCCGCTTTATTTGCAATATCATATGTAGCAAGTACACAATTTTGATATGTATCGAAAAATAGTTTAAAAAAAGACAATACTTTCTGTTTTTTAAACAAATACTTCAATTCTTGGGTTAAAACAAGTTCTGACAAAACTCAATACAAATAATTTTGTTTATCTCGAGTTTTTTTTGCTTCTGTCATTTCAAGTACAACAATACTTTTGTTTTTTCACAAAGAGATTCTTTCTACGTAGAAATGGCACGTCAGACTACGAATACGTTTTCGTACAAGTCGAAAATTGGAATACTTTGTTTGGACGGGGATAATAAAGATAAAATAGTACTTATTACAATGATGAAACAGCTCAGGATTATATTATTGTTAACAATGATTATCTTAAAAAGTTGTTCTGTGAAAGGGCAATTTATATGCATCAGTAATATTTATTCATGTGCTCCGATATATCCAACAAACAAAAGAATTTTTTTTTTCAATCAACGAAAAAGTTTTTTTGTTGAAATGTTTTGAGAAAAGTTTCGTTTCAATTTTTCAAAATTAGTTGAATAAGAAAGTTCAAAAATTTTGAAACACAAAAACATTGCATGAACAGCAAAGATAAGAGAGTTAAAGATCGAATTATATTCAACCATTTTTTGGAAGAATAGAAATGTAGCTCAGCAAAAACAAACATCTCCAATAAAAATGAATTTTTGTCATTACTGTTGAGGATATGCATTCCTGGTTAAGCTCTTTTCATCCATGCAAATTGTGTTATCTCTTCTTGTAACAATTTGCTCAGTCATTACTTTTAGTCCAATTTTTGTCATGCGGTCATAATGAAAAGGAAAATGTGTGATGTACTAAGGCAGTTACTCGGTCCCACTGAATTGCAAATAGAAAAGAACAGTATTTTATTGTTGTTATTGTTTTTATTTTTAAGTTTTGGAATCTAAAAGCTGTGCAAACATGAGACCTAATTCGTGGTCATGTTCGAGGTCACCTTGAACCACTTGATCTGATTAAGTTGTTTGTGCAGTTTGTATTGAAACGGAAGATGGTTTGGTCATTCGCAGTAGTAGTAGAATGAGGAAATATAGGATTGGTAACAACAACTTGGGAAATGCAAAGGTTGAACATCGACAATTGGAATGCAACGTTCACCCACAATGAGCAAAAGAGAAAAGGTGCAAGTTTTGCTATGATTGTTGTGATGACGATAATGAGAAAGACTTAAAACAAAACACAAAAATGAGTACTGGCAACTTAGATAATTAAATTTCCCAATTTTAAATTAATAAAATGGACAAGACAAGAGCCGTTCATGTGGGACAATAATTTGTAAGCAACAGTATTGTTACTATCCAAAAAAAAGGACGAGCAATTGGTTGTGTTAAGAGAAGATTGAGCAGTTGACAAGGGTAAAAATCGACTTTGGAATGTACGATTAAGTCTTGTTCCGTTGCGACTTGCTTGGGACATTTCTTGCAATCACACTCATAACTCGTGGTGTCCTGCACTGCTGTTGCTAATGATTGTCGTGAAGTGGATTTGGTTGAAATGATTTGTTTAAGTTTCAAAGCTTTTTGTACAATGGCCAATTCTTTCGACATAAAGATATAGTTGTTATCACTTGAATAATCATTATCATCATTGTTATTATCTATTTTAGTATCTGTTTCAAACAATGTTGTTGAATCAATCAATTTCAATTCCTTCAATAATGGACATATGATTGTGTCACAACTTGCATTCAACATTGCCAAAAAAGCCATGCACAAAGGTATAACGGATTCGTGTTTCTACATATCATTGTTCTTTTCTAGTGTGCAATATGCCTTCCTTGTCCATATTTTGGATCAGATGCTGTGTCATGTCAATGCTAAGCAACTTGCACTGTCCAATTTTCGGCAGTCGCGAGGTCTCCAATAATGACTTGCACGACACACATTGGCTATCTCTCATATGCAGTCGACTGCTCATTTGCGCTTGCAATTTCTCATGCAACACGTACTTCATTTGCACCATATACAGTCTTTCAAATCTAATTACACATTTTCATACCAAATTCATTAAAAAACCTCAACAATGGGATTTTTACCGTCTCCCCTTTTTTTATTATCAAATTTTTGTTTTATTTGAATCCTTCGCTGTTTTCAATGATGTCCACACCGGTAACAAATTTTTGCAAAGTTGATCGCAGTTGCGAAAAACGCAACTCGATTTTTTTTTCACTTGTTATCATCTGCGACTTTGCTGGGTCTTTTGATGTTTTTTTTGTTGGTAAAACCTCCTTTGAATGTCTTGGATAGCTTTCGCGCTGCTCATTCTGTTGCCGTCTCTTCTTTGTGCTGCTTTTTTCCAATTAGTTCTGTGGAGTGTTGCTTGCACGAGTTACTAACGAAGAATAGGCATTGTTAAAATAATAATGCGACTGGCTCTTTCTTACAAATTGAATAGGGTAAAAATTAGTTTGTAATGTTTCTTCAACATGCATAAAAAAATGAAACACAATTTTTTGGGATTGGATTAATGTAAATTTTGTAAGAGTTTTGTTGTTATTTGAGTTTGTTTTGGATGTGAAATATGCAATCTTCTTTCTTTCTTTTCTTGTTTTTGTTTGCTTTGTTTCGAACAGTATTGCTTTATTTCCTTGTTTTCTTTTTGCATCGACTTTTCCCTTTTTCCATTAGAGAAAACATTTTTTAATTTCAAATAGCAATTCAAACGCTTGACCAAAGGAAATTTGCATGCAGAAGGCTAAATTGATTAAAAAACTAATTGCGTCAGTTGTTACATTAAAACTTGAACCTAATACCTATATACCTACCAACTTTTTAGATATCCTTTGCTATTAATCTTCCCTCCGAAGGAGGCGATTGCGGGTTCGAGTCCCGCCACAGATAAGAAATTGAAATTTTTTTAAAAATAATATTCTGGATCTCAGAAAATTACATTTAAATTTATGATATAGTAAAAAATAAAATATGTATATATATTTTTTTTGCATGAACATATTTTTCGTATAATAAAAATTAAAAACTGAAAAAACGCTGAAAAAAAAAGGGCTTGTTAGAAATTTTTTTTTGCTCTTTTTAAAGAAACAAAAGTTCATCCAACATGTAGTTCTAATGTCTTCCAAAGTTTGACAGAATTATCCAATTTATTATCAAGCACACAATGTATTATGTTTAATGACAAAATCCTTGTTGTGGAGATCATGAAACTAACGAGTGTTATTCGTATTACACATTGAAAAAGCAGTACAAATACATTTGCTCATATCTCAATGATATATGTATATAAATTTCTTCTATTGATTTGGCAAAATGCCCATTGTATCCATAGGTGACCATTTCACTACATACTGTTTCCCAGTGTGTTGGAGTTTTACTTTACTATTCTTGCAATATAGTTTCCATATTTTGCATTGTATTTTTGATATCACTTTATCATTTTGGGATTGACTCATATGGCTATATTTTTATTGAAATTCCCACAATTCTCGGAATAAATATGTTTGTTGGACTTTCATTGTTTCAATTCTTTTATATCTGTTAACCATTCACTCGTTTTTGTTTAGTACTTGTTTCTCATGGGTTAGATGTGTTATATATTGTGTTTGATCTTCTATTAATTTGATAGCTTTTCCTTTTCCACCAGTTTCAATAATTGTTGTATGTTCACATGTATGCGTGTTTTTTGGATATATCTATTGATATTAGTTCCACCAAAGTTATGTATAATATTTTTTTCGTCTATTACAGTAAAGGAATCCCAATTTTCTATTGGCAAAGTATCCTCACATTCGCTCCATGCTTTATTTTATAGAATACTTACACACTTTTTTATATATGTGGACCAATGTCAGCAATTGGTACACCCATTTGTACGTGGTCAGTTCGTTTGGAGATATCACCGGCGATCAATTAGCTCATAAATCAGTCATCTTCCATTGCGTCACAACGGGGCCAATGCTTTATGTGCCGCTCTTGTGCAACCGACAACTCCATTTTGCGCTCCAGGATGGACTCACCGATGGAGACGACACCGAATCCACATGGCCTTTGCGTGACCAGGCAGGAAATCTCATCCATAATGCCACCGTCGGCGCTTCATGGAGCGCCATTGCTTTGTATAGCACTGCTTTACTATGTCAATATCAATGACAGCGCTTCTACTTTTCTTCCGATGATACTATTGCTTATGGAGTCTTTCAAGGCTTTCTTTTTTAATATGCATATATGTATATATATATTTTTAGATTCATCCTGCACGAAAATGTATGATTTCACAATTCAATTCATTCCTAAAAATGAATAGATGTTGCCAGCGCATATGACTGCTAATTTAGCTCCTCGTGCTAACAGTCGGACTTTTCTGGAAATTATGGATCACACTGACAAAACAATCGCCGTGAAGGGATGGCACATTTGCGAACAAAATACTTTGGTATGTATTGCCCTAGCACACATTACCGGTCTTGGGATGTTGACTTGCATCTCACACCAAGTCCAACCAAAAGACCCACTTCGCATCCTAGCGC